>DF243740.1:5689-35917 GCA_000507305.1 Breviolum minutum Mf 1.05b.01 | reverse complement strand
GATTGAAATAATGACATAATACTTATAATTCCTGTAATTTATGCTGCATTCCATCTTGTTTGTTTCAGGGAGGGTGTATATATACAGTATATAGATGATGCTGGAGGTATGTTCAAATGCGATTTGCAAAAAAAACGCTGGAGCCACCATCCAAGACAAATACACTTGCAAATCGAATCCACATGATGGCATGAAGCTATCAGAAATACCCTTGTTTATATTGAATAATCTGCATAGAGACTCAGCGACCTGCTTGAACGTCATCCAGTCCGCTGAAATTTTGCAACAACAATAAAAACACAGAATCAGTTGTGCTTGTAGTTTCAAGTTTCAAGCAGTTTTGATCTACATATGACATATCGTTTTAGGGATGTTTATCCAAAGAATGGCAGAGACCACCAAGGCCTTGACAGGTTCCTAACATTTCGTCATCCTGAGGTGCCTTGCTTTTACTTCCCTCAAGGCTTCATGACATGTGCCAAGCAGGCCCACTGGGTTTCACCTGTCTCACTGGGGGGGGGGGTCATATTTGGGAAGGGTGCACAAATGGTGGTTGTTTTTTTGTTTGTCCCTTTGATGGTGGTTGTAGTTGTCGTTGTTGTTTTGATACTTTTTGATGTTGTTGTGGTTGTTGTTGTTGTTGTTGTTGTTGTTGTTGTGGTTGTTGTGGTTGTGGTTGTGGTTGTGGTTGTCTTTATGGTTGTTGTGGTTGTTGTGGTTGTTGTGGTTGTGGTTGTTGCTGCTAGTATTGATGATGAAGATAGGAAGTCACTGGATAACGTGAATGAACCAAGACCTGGGATTGGGACTAGAACAGTTGGAATGATGATGTTTCACTGTTTTGTACATGTTTGTGGGTACAGTACTGGACTGTCCCGGTACTCCTGTAGATCACGCGTCATTCAAGTAGTGAGTGGGTACATTGGTTCTTATGCCACTATAAGGAACTCCTGTCAAATACAGTGTGCGACTGGAAACATATGTATATACTAGCGAGTCTCTATTAAGGGCGTGATTGCCATTTCCGACAACAGGGGCTTCTACCATGGTACGAACTGATGGTTCGAAGCTGCAGCAAGCGTGATGTTGTAACTCCTGGATAGTAACAGCTATAAAGCAAGGTTTGTCCTTGGGCATCAGGAGATAGGTTGCAAGCTTTTAGTGTCACCTTTTCAAATTCCATGTTGCGTCTAGATATGATTCACGTGAATCAAAAATCGCGTTTCACATTTTGCCATTCAAAACCAGCAAGGTTACCGAAGTCGGTACTGATTGACAGGTGCATGCAAGAAAAACAAAGATCCCGATCGATGTCAGGGGGCCCAAAGATGCACAACGATGGTAAAAAGACATGGGGGAAATGTTCATGAAAACGCGTTTCACATCGTTTTCACCTTCTTTGTTCTTTAGATTCCTTGCATGCAATTTGGGATGTTTCGACTTTTGCGTTTTTTTTTTGCAGAAGACTTGGTGAACATTTGCTGAGGATTTGGTCTTTTGGCAAGAACCCACTAATGGTACTGATCCTTTCAAGTGTCAGCAACCAGTCCGCCTCCCAGAATGCTGTTCTAGTGGGTGAGGTTGAAACTATGATGCTTTGCAGATATCAATTCGCGATTCTTTGTTGAAGGGGCAAATGTTCAAAAACTAAAGAATGGATGAAGGGTCAGGACTTGACTGAAAATGTACTGGGGTTGTAAGAGTCTGCTAAGAATAAGATTTTTTCTCATCAGTCCGTTGCTGAAGTCGGTGGTTCAGGTTTTTGTTCTGGGTTTTTGTCCTTCGCCTATTGAAAAGAAGCAAAGTAGCAGTTCTCAACCGCTCAACACCAGCCACCAGTTGTGAACCGGTTGACTTGTTGACTTTCAACCTTCCATTTTTCCACGGGTTTCTACCAGAAACGTTTCACCAACAGCATTCCACTTGTGGTTGGATCGATGGGATCCATCCAGTTTTGAGACAGCAGGAAGCTGGTGTCAACGTGCACGGTTTCTTCCTGCAGGCGGTGTTGAAATGTGTGGCGAATTGGGTGTCAGCTAGCAGGGTTGTCATGACTGCTACAATCTTGCAGCAGAGTTTGTTGTTTTGTTGTGAGTTGTGAGTGCAATTTTGTTTGTTTTTATACCATCCACATGCATTTTTCAACTACTAAGTGCTTACTTGTAGCAGCAAAACTTTGTCAAAGCTGTTGATTTCATATATAGCAATATAGAAACCCCTTTTACCAAACCATCCAAAAAGGATCATGATAGAAAGCAAACATCATCAGTTTCCTTAAATAAGGTATTGTTTGTCATCAACCCACTCCAACAAAAAAAGCCACAACAACTAAACAAGGTTTTCACCTGAGGTCTCAGTCAACCAAAACTGTAAATCTGGAATGTGTAGTACTTAACTTCACAAAATTTGGAAAATCATTGAGGTTTGGTGAACCGCTGGTGGTTTGAAAACCCATTGGAAAGGTGGTGAAATTTCGCTGGTTGTTTATTTACCACCCATTTTTGTTGGAGCAAAAAAGAACCAATGATTCAACAAAACTCGTGCTGTGGACCGCTCCCAGGGAGCTGGCTGGGATCTGCAAAGCGTGAAGATGGTCGAATCCGAAAAGGCAACGTTTCCACGAAAATTTCTGGGGAGTTTTGGGTGTCGTTGAAAACCTCGGCCTTTTTGTTGGTGCCGAATCGAATTTTCGAAAGGTAGAAAGGTATATTAATTGGATGTATTTTTTGTATCTTGCAAAAGGACATATATATGTGATTGGGGACTGGAAGTGGTCTATGTTTTGGGATGTTTTGGGGGAAATTAGATAGCAACTATAAGTGTTTGTGTTAACAGTTAACAGTAGACAAATGTAAGAAGCATTTTGATACATGATGATATATAATTCGTGTACTCTACACTCAACAGTGCAGTTTGCATCAGCGAAATCAGCAGATGAGTTTTCCAATGTTCGTCGAGCAAGGGAATTTTTCTCAGTTTTTACAGCTACAGAGAATACAGAAATTGATGAAAAATCAGGTGCAGTGGTAGCTTTCATACGTGTCTATACCAAGTGCCTTGTTTTTTTTCAATCCTAGGACTAGAAATGTTGAATGCAACATTTAGCCCTTAGTTATCAGTCCAGTCAAACTGGACCCAAAAAGGTCGAATCATGGACCACCCGGTGAAAAATCAGAGCTGGTGGTCTTAAAAGCCCGAAAAAGCACCCTGGGTAAGGTATGAATATATAAGTAATATCACCATTAATCTTCACCACTTAATCGCCCACCTCAACCACCTACTTGAAAATTGGCAAGCTTGGGGATTTTTTTTAATTGTAGATGCTGGTCTTGGAAAAGGTTGTGTGTGTGTATTTTTTTGTCGTAGTTGAATTTTTGTAATTCACCGGATTCACCCAAAAACGGCCTCGAATTTCAGGCGGTGTTGTTCAAAGAACTTCCTGTGACATATATCCAAGTTGTCGAAGAGGCGGGGCGTTTTTTTGCATGGGCCCGGCCAGGTCAAAGTTGTGATATCAGTAGTAAGAACGCGCAAGATGATGGCATGGATGGAAATGTGACACAATTTGTTGATGTTATAGGTGGCATATGTTGGAATGATAAGAAGTCACAGTAGACATGCTGGTTTTTGCATCTTCACTTCCAGGTGTTTCATGTCTTTTGGACCATGCAACCAAAGGTTTGGGAATCTCCTTTCACATTTGTCCCTATTCCTTTGCCAGTGTCCATCATTCATGTCCAACATTATGTTGTTGACATCTTCGACAGGAATCATATATGAATCTCAAAGGTTTTAAAGGGCATGATATCGATTCCTTACAGAAGAAACTGATGTTTTTTCTCCGATATACAAAAAGACACCCAAAAACTGTCATTGGAGTTTTGGAGAGACCACGCATCTTTGTGAAACCTGGCTTTTCTTGCCTAAAGTTGATTTTTTGTTATCTCTTGACCTTTTTGTTTCAAATCTGCACCTTGCAACAATTTTTACCTGATCTTCTTGGTTGACTTTAGTAAACCTGCATGTTTTTTCCTATTTTTTGGGGGATAGTGGCTATCAGCTTTTTGAACCCTGACAATTTTCACCATGAGCTAAGCGCCAACTTTGCCCCCCAAAAAATTCGGGTTGGCCACCCATAGGAAGCCCTCCCATGGAAATTCGCCTGTTTTTCCGTTTTCGAGATCGGAAAAAACAAACACCAAGGCGACGTACCAGAAGGTTTCCAAGCAACCTGGAAGGCCCTTCCGCTCTAACGAGGGAGGAGAAAGGTATGAACTCCAGATGCCCTTGTTGAATCCAGGTATGTCCTAAGAAATGGAGTACTGGCCCCTACATTCCTATTCTATGGGATTGGGATTGGAACCTTCATTCCTACATTTATAGGGAGAGGGTCTGTTTGCATTCTTAGGGATGATAAACATATTGTTTTGTTGAACAAAAATATGTTGTGTTTTGTTGTGTTTGATATTTTTTTTTTGTTCAGCTTCCTGATCTAAATCGAGGAGTGATGTTGAAAGTTTTTCAGGTTCCATGTTCATTTTATTTAGGGGTCTCGGTGTATGTACTGTTTACGTGTAAGTTGATAATTTGATATAGATTTTGAGCAAAGTAACTGGTGGAAAGTTTGTGAAACAAAGAGCTGATGATGAATATTGAGCTGATATGACCTTATAAACATGATCAGTGGGATCTCCATAATTTTGACTGAATATGTGGTATTTGTTGGTATAAAATTTGTGGAGCATTGGGATCTCGGGATCTCTATGATTTGTGACCTGTCAACTGCGGGGGTGGTGAAGGTATACCTGCCCGTTGTACAAGACCTCTTTGCGTAAGGGTGTGCTGGCAACTACAGGCGCGTTCACGGGGGGTGTAAGGCCTGAGACAGTTGATAGTTTGTATTTTTGTTTGCAAAAAAGTCAACGTAGGCAAAAACGGAAAGCCTCTTTTGCAGTTGGGTTCACTGTTGGGACACATCATTCCACACCTGCCGACAGGTCACTCTACGAACTTTGTTTGCTACTTCCACCTGCCAAGTGATGTTGAGGTGCGTGATTTTTTCTTTCAAAGCGACAGATTGAAGATCGAGTTTAGTGACATTCCAATCTGTTTGATTCTTGAAGGATGTGATGATATGTGATGTTATGTATGTATATATTATATATTATATACTATATATTATATATTATTAAGTATGTATGTATATGTATGCACACCATGTGTCAGTTATTTTGCCACGTTCCATGAGTTGACTGTGTTGTAAAACGTGGTGTTGGATATGGTATTCACGTATATATGTTACACTTTCAGTCTATTATAGATAAGAAAATTGCAGTAGCAAATTATATATGGTGATTTCCTTAAATGGTGGTACCCCCAAATCATCCATTTTAATAGGGGCTTCCATTATAAATCATCCATGTTGGGGGTTTTCCCCCTATGTTAGGAAACCCCATATAACATAAAAAAATGGTTGTTTTGAATGGGTGGTTTGAAGCCAAAGCTGTTACCGTTGCAGGATCAAGGGCATTGGGTACGTCGCGGTGTCGCGTTGCTCTGCAGCTTGCATTGACCATTTTCGTGAAGATTTGTGCAACACCGGGGAGCTAAAAGGAACCATTTGTACCAGCTTTTGGACCCCAAAACTATAAAGAAGACAGGTTTTAAGCCCTAAATATTTGGGTTATAGCCCCTCAAAATGAAGGTTGTAGGATCCCAGGGAGGATTATAGCAAGCTGGTACTGGAAGATCCTTATTGCATCTTATTACCAGCTTCTAAGATCTTAAGCGATTTGTAACTTAAGGTTTTTTTTTCAAAATATGGCCAGGTCAAGGTCCACGCAAAGCGTTTTGGGAATCTGTTAATAAGACTACCTTTTGAAACAAACTCGATCCATGTGTATATATATACAATATTCATAAATATATATATATATATTATATACATACTGCTTACGAATTTGGGCAAGTAACTGAGTGAATTCCTTGAGTCATTCCGCCATGGTCGCTGAGGTATGTTAGATGACTAGTTGGTCTTGGTGAAACGCATCGAGTCTGAGTCCGCTCTTCGGAATCCATCCAGAAGCGTGTCGAATACGTGTTTTCGCGTCTTCACGAGTGGAAATTTTCCGGACCTGATGGACCAATCAGGTTTTTTCGGATTGGTAAAGTATATATTGGCAATTTTTATGCAACTTGAGATTTTTAGGATTCTGATGGGTTGGATCCTTTGGAAATCAGGGAGGTTTGCCAATGGCGCCCCTCCCTTCAACTCAGAAGTCGTAAAGGCGGCGTATCTCAAAGATATTGCGCCGTATTTGGCTTCGGTCACGCCGGGGTTTAGCTAGGTGCTGCTCTTGGTCTCACACCTTGGGGATAACCAAGGTTTGATCAAAGGATGAGAAAAAATCAGACATCCCAAAAGACTAATTTGTTGAAGTGTATGTGGGTTGAACGTGGTCAAAGCCGTATCGTGTTAATGGACACGTTCGTGATGCAAAACATACACAAATAATCACAAATATGACGGATTCAATGCTTGTTAAAGATATCTGAGATACCTCTATCCAAACTGTTGGATGCATAATGTATGATCTTTTCAAGTTGTTGGATTTGTTTTTTTGTTGATGGCAGAATCTTCAGTTTCACTCTGCGGAAACTGCAGCACGTCAGCGAGTGATTCACCCGGCGCAGGTTGTTCTCGAGAAACAGTTAGCACGGATGGACACCGTGTTGTTTGACGTGATGCACATCATGTACATATCAGAAGATGAGTTAATAACTATACCTTTGGCCAAAACCATAAAGAATGAAGGCTTTAAGTTTTAAGCCCTAAGTATATGGTTGTTGTAACCCCTAAAAATGAAGGTTGTAACATTCCCAGGGTAATCCGGGATTGGGTCTGGCCCAATGGCTGGCTTCAAATGATGGATTTCTTCAAACTATGGACGACCGGAAACCCTACGAATGCTGCAAACGGATGCTGCAAACGGAATCGTAGACTCATGCCGATATGAGAAGTAATCAACTCGAAGATGTAAATGACGTGCATGTACAGGACTATATTCAGCCAAGTCCCTCACTTTTGTGGATCATGCCAAACCTGATGAAATGATTGAATGCAATGTACTCTATCAATCTATAATAGTCTATGTGACTGTTTGCGTATATACGTATATACATACAACTATAGGGCGCTGCGCTTGACATTTTCATTCCAGGTCCTATGGGAACAAAACCCATCGATACGCTTTGACGTCGTCGTGTGCGAAGTTGATACATTTCTGACATGTGTGACTTGCATGATTTCTGCTTGCCCTACCATAGCAATGTTGCATGTGTTTGATTGCGTTTGTTGCTTGTTGACGCGATGACACATGTGCCGTACATGCAGCCATGAAAGTGAAATGCGTCTTGCAGTCATTTCATAGTGTCTCAAGTTTGATGCTCGTTGGATCAGTTTCGGCGACCGAACCATCAACACACCACATCCAATTAGAAAGAGAGAATCCTGTCAGAGTCAGCAAGCAGCAGGAGACAATCTCCATTTTCACTCTTCAGTTCAACAACGATTCAAAAATACCACTCCATTCGACCACGCAACAGACCCAACAGATTTGAACTTTTGGTTTCAATAAAATCCGGTGCTTCCTTCCTAGCCGATATGTTCTGGCTCTTTTCAAAACCACAGGTGCAGGTGCCTGGGAAACGATTGCACGACGGGCGTAGTTGCTTGTTGAAGGATTCAGATGGTAGAAGCTGTTTGGGGCTCTTTTTTATGCCACCATGTGCCAAACACCAGGATTATGCAGCTGAAACCAACATTCCTGATATATTACTTGATATATAGCACCTGAGTGGACATGCATAATTGAAAGCATAATTTCATACAATATTATATGTATTCATTTTTATATATATATATACATACACAAATACAGTGTATGTGAACATACACGCTTGTATATATTCAAATATGTGTGTGTATATGTATCATGAATATGTTGCCATGTATGTACTTCAAGTTTGTTTTGTGACTTGGTATACCAGCACTCCTTGCTTGCAAAGTTTCTCCGGACAGTTCTGCACCTTGAGGTTTACATCTCACGATGGCTGTTTACCCCGCGAAATCTTGGGCCATGATTCAACCATTACCTTAGTTGATGTCATGCTTCAATCAAGAACATCTTCCAGTGCATCAGGAAATTTGCCTTATTTGTATTTCGGAACCGTTTATTTTTCGATGTAGCCTCCCTGAATCGACCCTGAACATCGGGGCTTGGAAGATGAAAGTTCCTTCCCATCGCAGGCTCCAGCTGAAGATGGAGAGGGAAGCAATGAGGCCACGAAGATCTATGGCAAACAAGTTGTGTTTTTTTTTGTCCTAGCTGAGCTGAATAAAAAACATCCAACAACATGGGTCCTTTGAGATGCTTGGGGTTATTCTGGTATTCTTGATTTTATTTGAAGATGTGAGAGTCCAAACATTTTTTGTTCCCCCCCAAAAAAGAATGCCGTTGTCCATTGAAATTTTGTGGACCCAGATTCCGAGACCACACATCCACACTCACGCGAACCAGGTAGTACAGCCTGTGGAACAATCCAAGTTGAGGTGAGGGGGTGACATCGTCAGCTGCCATGGTCCCATGGTGATGATGGTGATGACCATGGTGGTGACAAGTGGTGATACTATTATGGGTTGTGGTCATGATGATGACGACGATGACGATGACGATGATGATGATGATGATGATGATGATGATGATGATGGTGGTGGTGATGATGANGGAGGAGGAGGAGGAGGACTGCAGTAATAAATAATTTGAAGTTGCACAAATCATTGTTCGGATTGTCAACGTCCTCGTTCAACCAACTGAGATGAACTATGGGATAAATTGAACACGTTTTAAATCGTTCTATTCTCCCGCAATTGACCTGTGCCCTTCAGCATGTTTTTTGACAGGAACATATATAAATGACTTTCCTGATTGAAAGAACTACCTGTCGCATACTATCGTTATTGCTCAACAAGAAACATATGATAATGCTTTAGTTTGTTATATTGTGATGTTGCGTACACTACTAATTACCATCCTTGTCTAAATCCGCTGGCTGTGCTTACTGAAATTGTGTCAAAAAACAATGAACCACGAATAAGTGTCGCTTATTTCCTTGAGAATCCAAAGCTTTTTATATCAGGTATAGATGCTGTTCAATCTCGTCTTCGTTAGATGCGCAACAATTCAAGTTCCGAACCGATAAACAAATGAAAATAGATAGGTGTTTAGATGGTGGGCCTATGTTTTCCCGCACAATTCCGAAGCCTGAGTCGTTGTTGATATGAAGTTTCCTCCAGGAGTGGCCCTTTTGACCATCATTACTATCCCTTGGACCCCAAAACCATGAAAAAGGAAGGTTTCAAACCCCCAGTATATGGGTTGTAACCCCTAAAAATGAAGGTTTTGGGTTCCCATGGATGTTACTACAGTATATCCTTGTAGCCAAATCAGATCGATGTCACATAACGTCACCTGAAAAAGGTTGTTTTGTGCAAAGTACAGTAATCTTCCCAACGGTTGCAGGGTGGTTTTTTGCAGCATGTTACACCCTTCAGAAGAGGAATATGATTTCTAAACTTGCCGGCAAGTTACAGGAGGATACTTCAGCATATGACTTTGTTTGCAGGCGACTGCTAGCTGACTTGGATGAAGATGATCTAAGTGACCATTCAGATGATTCCTACATCTTCATCGATAGCGAAAGGTGCGCCGTTGTGGGGAGAAACAAGCATTCTATCATCTGTCGTTTCTCTAGAAATACACCCGTGAAGGGTATTTGATTTCCTTTAAAGACAAATTGCTCTTCTGCTTTGCTCAAGTCATTTAGGTACTACTTCGGGGAACTTCAAAGATTTTGGATACACTGTTTCAGTCTTCTAGCCATTGTGTGTGCAGAAACAATATTTGCATATTAGCCATCTTGCCATCTTGCCATGTAAATTCCGTTTCAGTGTTCCTGGCGAACCCAATTTCAGTGTGTAAATCAGCCAATGGCTAGCTGGGTGGTTTAGGTTGATATGATCAGTCATCCGGTTTGTTAGATATCCTATATCAATTATAATTACAGTTCTTAAACCACCCTCCGTGGTGTAGCTTTGGACGGATTTATTTTCCAACATAGTTTCCCAGTTTCCCATCCTTGCCTGCTTGCTCTTACAGTTTCCGTTCAAACGCTACAATACTCCATTTTACGTTCTGTTGTTAGACCAGTCTTTGCACCGCAACAGGAACCAACAGGGAGAAGAAGCATCCGCAGGCGATTCCGCTTTGTGTCATGGGTCAATTTTTTAAGATTGCGATAGGGGAAACTATTTGTAGAAACAGTGCGAGTTTGGGGTATTCACTTGTCTTGGTATGCCTAAGCATGGACGGTTTCACAAGGTGGTCACACTGAAATCGAGCAAGTCTGGAAAAAGGACTAAACCAAAAACACGGAGATATGAAGCTCAAAATTGGTCTATCAGGAGCAGTTGTTTTTTTTCGTTGAAGGGATTTCTTCATGCACAAAGTTCCTGTTGATTACATTACTGCGAAGTGAATATACATGTGGTTTTGGCTATTGAAATTTGAGAATCAAACAGGTTTTCATTGTTTGTTAAAGCACTTACAATTGTGACTTTAGTCTTGAGCTGCAATGAGTTTTTTATGCACCTTGATGATGTAGATGAGCTAGATTCAGCTAGATGCCAATCAAACACACTGTGTAAGAATTAGTGCAACCAAAAATGAAGCAAAATTTCAATTTTCAAAATTTCCTGGGCCAAAGCACCATCAATTTCCCAGGTGTTGGTGGGTCGTTCCAATTCTTTTAGACATATCCAGGGTTTGTATCTCCAATCCAACACCGGCGATGCTTGTCCGGAGAACACATGTACTTAACGGCAGATTGGTTGGCGTTTCCGACATGCCGGTGCTGAGTAGTACTTCCGCCTATTATGTGCAATGTCACTTCAAGGGTGGCGAGGTTGCACCTACAGCACTCGCTACGGCAGTCGCTACGGCCAAGCCATTGAAGAACAACTCAGAACTTGAGGCAAAGATTCAAGATCTTCAGAATCGCCTGTCTGAAGTTGAGCCCAAAGATGGCGATTTCTCAGATTTAGGTGGACCAGTCGTGAGAGGATATTTCAGAGTACCTGCAGGCCTCTGATCTGAGATGTTTGGCCAACAAGATGCAACCAAACAGATGAGGAACAAAAAGAACCCCCAAAAAAGGACAAGTTGTCATAGGAAACTGGATGTGTCTTATATATTATATAATCTAGTGCAATTTGGAAGAGATAATATCAATCATGCATGTATATATATATACATATGATATATGTTTAAGTAGATATACAAACAATACGTATAGTCATAATACACGCAATGATTCAATAAATTTTAAGGTAGTTCAGTGAACCAGGGTTTTTCACCGGTCTCCGTGAAAAACATGTGTATCCACCTTTTCACGGGTCCAGACGTGCACAGGTCCTGCGGCTCCATCGACTGAAGCTGAGAAGGGAAACCCAAAGCCAAGCCTATAGGGTCCAATGGGGCGAACGGTAGATGTTACGTAGCATGAAAACCCATAAAAATCAACGGATAGTGTATAGGATAGTGTAGGT
This sequence comes from Breviolum minutum Mf 1.05b.01, assembly GCA_000507305.1. NCBI lineage: Eukaryota > Dinophyceae > Suessiales > Symbiodiniaceae > Breviolum > Breviolum minutum. Next base: position 24,252 of record DF243740.1, on the reverse strand, counting down.
GAAAATTCACCATACCTGGATACAACTGGGAATGAAAGGAGTGAAAGATTGCGGCAAAATAAGTAGGTGCCGAAAATGAATCAACATCGATTTTGTTGGGGGGTTTCCAATGAGTGAACCTCGAAGGGTTTCCAAAAAGTGATGTTTTTGTGGTGATATTCTGGAAGGTCACGAAAGAATGGTTTGATAGTAGAAGCACATGGGGAAGCATCCAAAGCAAAGAATAAAAAACTGCCAAGTCAAACATGGATAGACATGACAAGTTTTGGCTGAAAAGGTTGTTCTTGAATATTCCAAACAGGTTCTATATTAAGTTTACATAGGTGTTTCCCAATGTTGTTGGGGAATTGCAAACGATTTTTTTTGGATGACGTGATGGTGATGATGCTTTGAATTTCTAATATTTCATGTTTTGCCCGGAGCATGCAGGGGTCATTAAGTTACCCATTTTAAGGGGCATCAAACAATGCAAATGCATGGGAATTTTGAGGGATTTCTCTATAATAGTGCATTGTTTGGGTTGGTAATATAGCGACCGCTGACATGCCAATTTGGTCACTTGGAGCGGTTTTGACCCTTGTTTTGACTGAAGAGTTTTGCGAAAAACGTTCAAGTGGGCCCTGGAATCTGGGGTCGTGGTTCTGTTCATGGACAAAATCGGGCGAACCAATCATGGCAAATATCAATAAGTCTATAATATATTATGTCTAATGACTATGTATATCGTATTGTGTAAAAGACAATTTGGGTTCAATTTACCGTTTTTCAATCATGCCAATTGGTGCACCGGATTCTGTCGATCAACAGTATGTCACATCAAATTGACTTTTGCCAGTCAACTGAGCTTCGCATCAATCTAGGCAAGTGCAAGTTCACATGTCACATGACGTCACTCCAATCAAATTGTGTTTCATATACTCTTGATATAGTATTCACTAATTTAAACATTTTCATGCAAAAAATCCAATAAAACATATAGGAAATTTGCCTGAAAATTTTAGGGAATTCCTACACCGAGCCAACATCTGAGGCCCACGTCATCTTTCAAGGCACATATGGTGGATGAGGAAAAAAAACGCTTATGGGACCCCATTCATCCTCATAGCAAGGACAAGATCTAATTTGGCCAAAAAAAATATATATATGAGAGTTGAGCAAAAGGTCCTTTACAGGGGCCTTCATTGCGAAGGTCCTGGGGTATGCAGTTATTAGTCTCGGCTAAAGTTTTTTTTTGAAATGGCGAAAGGAAATTATTTTTTGGCTAAAGATTTGGCGAAAGTTTATGTATATATGATTTGTATAGAGTCTCGACCACTGTCCAAAAGCATGTATACCAGGAAGGAAGGCAACCCCAAATACATGACTTTTGTATCTTGCGTTCTTCGCATGATATCCCGTCCCTGGGCATTTTGTGAATGTATCGGTGAATTTGAAAAACGTTCCAATCTATCATATAGGTTTATTTTTCGCGAAAGTTTGGCGAAAGTTTTGCTAAAGCCTTGGCGAAAGACAGCCTTCATTTGAAGGCTAGGTGGCCTAATCTGTGGGCTTGCTAAGACTTCTGTGAGCGTGGAAGTGTCAGAACTGGCCGATGAAGGTGAGCAAGGACCAAAATACTATGCAAAAAGATCGAATCTGAATGTGCAGCCACCACAGAAAAATTACGGTGGCTCATTTGTCCGAGGTCCTGTTCGATACTCGCCTGATGTACCGCGAAAGATAAACATGAGGTTCGCTAAAGTTTGGCGAAAGTAAATTATTTTTTCAGCGAAGATGTCCTTTTCCGCGTGAAGGAATTTAGAACAACCCTCATATATATATATATATATGAGGAAAATGGCTTATTTAAAAAGAATGTAAAGAATAGGAACATCTCAAAACACAAGACTATTTAGTTGAAACAATATGATACTGTACTGATTTTAGAGATTTCTAAGCTTTTCAGGTCAACCTTGTCACACCCACATCCATCTAGACCTTGCTGCTTGCAGGCTCGACCACCACCAGGACCACCAGGACCCAGCGCTCCGAGACCTGTGTAGGGGAAACCCAACCGGTGGGGTGATCCAAGGTTCCTCAAGTTGTTATGGATTGGAAATCATGAATCTTCACATTGAGGACTTGTTTGTTGGAACATCAATAGCAATAATGTTGAGTGGCGAATATATATATATATATAGAGAGAGAGAGAGACTCGCATAAATTGTCAATTTGAAGTAAGAACATTTGGATATACCATTGGAAGATGGTGGACCAGATAGGTCTTTTTCGACCCAGTTGAAACCATAAATTCCACCTTTCATTGAATCAAAAATCATCCATGTTCAAACAGAACAGGACTTCAAGACCATGTCATTCTTTCTTTTATTGTTCTTTGTGTTTTGTATGTTTCCGTTCGTTATTTTTTCCCTTTCTGTTCGTTCATGCCCTTTCTGTGTCGTATTTGATATTTGTTCCTATCCATACAACCATCCCTATATATATATAGATATCCGTCGGTCCATCGATCTAGATTATCTCATCTATAAATATATTTATATATCTTCTCTATTTCCTCTATCTCCTCTATCTCCTCTATCTCCTCTATCTCCTCTATCTATCTACCTACCTATCTATCTATCTATCTGTCTGTCTGTGTGTCTGTCTGTCTGTCTGTCTGTCTGTCTGTCTGTCTGTCTGTCTGTCTGTCTGTCCATCGATCTATCAATCTATCGATCTATGGATTTGTCATTCTAGTCCATCTATCTATCATGTTGTGATTCTATCATTCTAGTATTATGTCATTCTATCTCTCTAGTCTATCTATCAGACTCGCATCATTCAAAAAACATCTAAGTGTATGTTGGGTATATGTGCCTTCACCAACCCTTCATGTCCCCTTGATCCATCAAACCTAGATCCCAAATAGGGACAAGTGACCATCACACCCTGTGTTCAGGCCATATGATTTACCTCAAAAAGGTAGCAAGGTGACCGGGGTCATCGGGTCAGGTGTCGGATGATTGGAGTTTAGTGTTGACTCATTGACACATTGAGTAAAGGTTCTTGAGACTTACAGCTATTTCTTGAAGGGAGTGCTAGTGACATATGTAAAGAAGTTACAAGGATGGAAATGATTGTAGACATTGGAGGAGAAGGGAGGGTGTATCGCCACGCTCAAAGAGTCAAATAGTGCTCTCTTCATTTTTAAAGTCCATTGCTGCTGGACAGACTCAAGTTGGCAATTCGGACTTGTGTTTGCATGTGTTTGCAGGTTTTAAGAGCAATCAGTTTGTGTCCTTTCCATGGAACATTAGACCATTCATAAAATCTTATGAACGATGGTGATCAGCAAGAAGGACACGAAGATACCCCCAACATGGAGCCTGGAAAATGCATTCGAGTTGAATTCTGTGAAAAGGGTTTTCAAAAACATCGAACCAAACCAGCCATGGTCAATTACACAAGGGAAGCAAAAAGCCGATATACAGTACACCCGTGAAAAGCCTACGTGAAATCTGAAAATACCATTAGAAAGGAGAAATATCAAGCCAAAACCCACCCCTTTTTTTGGGTTTGGCACATGGGGTCGCGAATTTCAAGGGTGGAGCCCTCCCCATGAGTTTTTTGGGGATTCTTCGGGAAAACCGCTGCAGGGCAAGGCTCCTCCACCTCCAATATGCAAGGGTGGCAAGGTGGCTGGTGGTGGTGGTGGATGGAGGTGAATCGGGCCCCAGCTAATCCTGGACCTTTGTTGCTGGCCATGATGAGGGACTCCAAATTTATGGGAAAACAACACGGACACACACTGGATGTAGTATATAGATGCATGTCGCTCCAGAGGGAGGGACAGTTTTTGCCGGAGTTTTGTTGAATTGCATGGCTGTTGTTATTTCCTTGAATAAAATTCAAGTCTGATTCTGATGCAGATGAAATGTTGTTCCTTTGTCCCTTACTCCAGGGTCAAAATTAGATGGCACAGTTCCCGAAGGTAGATCAGTAAGGGAATATGCATGTATGAATATGTATGATAATGTACATATTCAAAGGGCTACCTCGTGGAAGTTTAACATAGCCCCTGAAAATATACCATCCCAAAAGGAGAGTAGTCTTCCAACTATCATTTTTCAGGGGCTATGTTAAACTTCGGGAGGGTGACCTACTAACCATCTACTTCTGACGGAGGTGATTGTTTGATTCTATCGCTCGAACATAGGGCCATACCTCATCGGCTGGTGCCCAGTTGCCGAATCCCGACGTCGCCAGGGAAAAGCTCCGCAGATCCCAAAGGGTACTGGGAAGGAGGGGAACCGACCGACCTTAGAGGATCTTGGAGTTTCAGTGGGACCTTCATTGGGTGGGTGGTGTTTTTGTTATTTTTTAAAATGTTCACCCCTATCCTTAGTAAGTTGAAATATTGCAATTTTGAGGAGCATATATTTTTTCAAATGGGTTGGTTCAAGCACCAACTAGTTAAGTGAACTTGTTCATGAAATTCATGAGCCTATATTTCCAACACATGAATTTACAGGGGATCCGCCTTGACTTGACATTCATCCCTGCTGGACCTTTCGCTGCTGGAGGTGTTTGCAACATAATGATCCATAAGATGGCACCAATACTGTGGTCATATAGACAAACTTCGTGATTTTCACAAGCGAATCGATGGTTACTCGATGGCTTAAGATAATCCCAACTGATGTTTACACAACTATTGATGTATAATGTAACCCATGCCATCCATGTATGGTACTTTCACCTACATTTACCATTAAAAAGCAAACAGCTACATGTACGTAGGTAAATATGCCATACATGGATGGTACGGGGTATATATGTTTCACATATTTATTAAATTCCATTGTTGATATTTACTATATCAACGGGTGAGTCGGTCGGATCTAAAAACATCGACGTTTCAGGGCAAAGCTCCACCACCTCCAGTCGCTAAGGGTGCTGGCAAGGTGGCATTTTTCGGTGGGAATGCTGGAGAAAACATGGGGTTTTGTTTGTTATCACAGAGTTTTTTGTTTGGGAAAAAAACTACTATACTTGAGATTGGTTGATGTTTGTTTTTTGTTGTTCTTATTTTTGGTGTAATTATTTCAGTAAAGTTGTTTCCGTTAGCTCTTGTTTTTTTTTTGTGTGTGTTTCTTACGTATGAATTGCTTCACGGAGCCCGTGAAACCAAGAAATGAATCCAGCTTCGAAATTAAGAGGATTGACAGATGGTACATCAACTCAATCTGTTTGTACTGTAATAGGGAATGGTTTGGGGGTATATCCTTACTATACCACCGATGTGATGAAATATGTTTCGTTTCTTGGGTTCCTTGGCCCCCTTTGTTATATACACAATGTTTACTTTCCACGGGATTCGTAGAACATGACACACCCGATGTTTTCTCTTTTCAAAAGGCTCATGGTCTCGACTCAATTCGACTCAGATAGATATATATACACTCCCGAAATTACATATAGTTACTGTACGACACATGATGATTTTGGGAATGTACCTCCTTTAAAACATGCATCTATATTACGTAGATTTAAGGCAGGTAGCTTCTTTTGTTTCACATTTTTTCTAGTTGACCAAACCGCAAAAAAACGACCTTCGAGGTTTAGTTCGAGATTGATTCACAATTTAATATGTCTCATTAATTTATTATGCGTTTTATTCAGATTAATGGTATTTTGACAAAATGTGTGGAATTAACATGTGAATACCCCGGGAATTTGAGGATATGTTGATTCAATAGTTTGATGTAGGGAATGGTTTTTGACATTCTTGTTGATGACCAAATTATCCGTAAATATCTCTCGCAGGCGCAACCAAAGTCGGCGCCAAAGGGTCCAGCACTGCCCATTGGTCAGGGATGCCAAGTGATGGGACCCGGCGGTGTGGAATGGTGTGCACATTTCCATGTTTCCATCCATCTTAGGACATTTGACTGAATGTCTAAGTGGTGGTTTCAAACACTTTATATTTTCACCCCTACTTACTTGGGGAAATGGTCCAATTTGACTAATATTTTTCAGATGGGTTGAAACCACCAACTGGATATACCTTCACAGTATATGCTTTTTGTCCATCCAACAAGATGAACGTGTTGCGTTTGCAATGACACTTTAAGAAAAATAACCATTCAGAAATATCAGATTAGCAGATGCAGCAAGATGTACAAGTACATTTGCTTTCACTTTAAACTTTACTGTAATTCAATTTACCCTCCAGAGAACTAACATAAAACTTTTCCCTTTCGGCACTTTTGAGTGGATGGTTTTCCCTTTCCCAAGGTGGGATATGTTGGTTATCTGGAGCATATGATGTTTGACTAATATCAATCACTTGACATTCACGTGGTGACCCCGTTTCAGGTCGCCGTTTGTCACTGAAGCCGTCAGGGGCACCCAGTGGTTTTCGAAAACCACCGGCACCTTGTTTCCACGAACGGCACCTTCCATAGTTTCGTCGGCCCAGTTTGTTGCTTCTAAGAACGGCGGATATTACAGATGTGTTTTCTTCATAAAAGTTGAACACTAGAAAGGTGCGTTCACGGTGAGAGGGTTGAAATTTGGTGTGCCAATCTCTGGAAACATGTCCCAGGTGTAACGTGAACACGTTGAACATTTTTTGTTCAGACATTTGTGCAAAATTTGTCCTGTGTTTAGTGAGCAAATGAGCGGTGGATGACCATTTTCCCTACTAAAATGGTCCGAGCAAAGGGTTGCAATGAGGTGAGGGCTTTAACTCCAACCAGTGAGAACTAAAGCTGATGCATCAGTTTTTTTTTTTTGCGCAACTAAGACTTAGGGGGTTTCAAGGGCCATAATCTTGCTGATGGCCCTCCAGTTGTTGGACGTGTTTTTTGGGCCACACATGCCACTTCATGAATCTTCATGACTCCTACGGATTGGGTTTTTTACATATTGTAACCGCGGTTACAAAGAAATATAGGTATGTGAGGATGAATTCAGCAACGCAATTCTGATATGACGTCATTCTATTGACTTGAAAACCATGCAACATCATGCAACCATACCATACGATCCATGTATGGTATATTTTACCTACATTTGGTTGATTTTTATGGTAAATGTATGTAAATGTATGGAAATATACCAGTCCCATGGATGCTATGGGTCCCATATGATGATTTCTTGGAGGGACAAATCGATCGATTTTCTTACTAGTCTTGCACTAGGTTCAAATACACAATGAAGCTCTAATGACTTTATGTTGTGAGTTTATGAGCTTTACCACCCCAAAGTTTAATATAGCCCCTGAAAAGTTGCCTTCCCTATAGGAAAGCAGTCTTCCAACCATCCATTTTCAGGGGCTATGCTAAAGTTCAGGGGTGTAATTCATAGGTTAATTTTTTAGTGGATTTCCACTCGCCATCAAATTCAATTCAGCAAATCACACCCGAGGAGTTCGGTGACAGCCGAAGCCTTCAATTTGGTAACAGCACGTGGAGAGGAGAGGATTTGAACCCAACCGTTGAACGAATTGCACCTTCTACGTAGGAGTGAAATTCGTTCAGGGGAAATCACACAACGGTTGAACAACACACCTGCCATAGGAGAGCCGCGAAACTCAAAGCAGGCCGGTGGATGATGATCAGAGGATTTTCTCCGGGAGACGCTTGAATTTCAGTGGAGAAAATTTTAACGACAAGGCCAAGTCAAACAAGGTTGACATGAGATGTTTGAATATGTTTGAATGATATCATGATAATCCAAATGTAGTATCACTTATGATGAGTACACCTGATGGGTTCATGAGCACTTTGAAGCTGAGAAGTGCTTGATAAATCCAGGAACATCTCAATCTCCCGAGTCATGTTTGCAACATGGTTTCTTGATTACCTTGAGACTCTGTTTTATGGTATCTCCAGCTGAATGACCATGGTTTTTCTTGTTGTTGTTCAACCGATGACACTAGAGATTTATTCAGAAATCCCACTTAGTTGGCAGGTCGGAAGAGGTGCGACCTGCACCGTCGATGGGGTTGGTAGCAGATGGTAATGTTTTATGAAATAGTGCCATCCGCAGAGGCAAAAGGCAGTGGCTTCTTTTGCCCGTTTTTTTGGTGGGATGTTGTACAGAAACTCAGAAGGATTGTAAAGCTGATTTTGCATACCTGATACAGCAAATTTGATTTTTATACCTCAATGTATTTCAAAGACTTTCTTCACCCTGTGGTTTTAGTGACCCTACTGCAAGTATCACATCGGATCACGGTAGGCCCGAGGAGGTACTTTTGAAGGCCCCTTTTGTTCCTAAAGCCTCCTTACGATCCAAAGGACAACTAAGCATCCCAGTATCAAAGCCAATGATTGAGTCAATGATTCCACCGGATTTTTAGGACTATACTTAACTAGTAACTATATATCAAACCATATAATTATCACCCATCATCAATCCTCTTTCGGAAACCCATCCATGATTTGGGGGGAGTTCCCTTCACCGAAACCTCATGGGGGCTGACCGCCCTTCCTAGGAGCTCCATGTAGACTTAGCAGAGCTTCATGAGACCTTTGCAGCTGCACCAACTCAGGAATTTCTGGGCTCCAAAAAAAAAATGGATGGATGGCTCCGATCCGCCTTGGGATATGGGGGGGGGTGGTTAGTTATTTTTCAGGTGATTGGATTCCTTCTTTCCCGCAAAAGAACACTAAAACTGACTTTTTTGGGGGGGGCAATGAATTTTTGGGTCCCTACATTTTTGCAAAAAGTCCCCGAAGAATTGCGGCCAAAAATGACGATAGACATCCCCAGATGGGTGCTGTTTTTTTCGGGTCATTCTTGAAAGTTTGGACAGTGTGATGGAGGAGGGACTTATGGGGGAAACACAAGCATGATGAGTTTGTTGATTATTGGATGAAGTGTGGCATAGATTTTGGATATTGGAGAGCTATTTTTTGAAATTTAGACGTACAATAATTCTACAAATATACCTATATAGAGTATACATGTGCCTTGCCTGTAAACGAACACAGCCTGGGTGAAATTGAATTATTTAGTTCGTTGGAGATGCGTTCAAGGGCTTTGTTAGTTGCCGTGATGTTAGTGTATGCTGGCCATATATACCCTTCCCAAAAGGTGCAGGTCTAAATTGATAAGTAATACCGTACCAGTTACACCAGCAAGTCATTAAAAGAAAATGAGATCCCATAATTACACAAAGGTGAAGGTAAGGGTCAGGTCCAGCCAGTTTGCTTGTTTGTTTTTGAAGGCAGCCAAGACCAAGACACGAGCAAAGAGGAAAGAAATTCTGTTGGCAACTCAGGATTTCATGGATGGCATGCTCCTACGTTCGTCAACAGTGGGCCTTAACTAGAGCACGCTGTTTCGCAAATGTTTGGACTGCTTGTGAGATTGAGTTCCATCTCATGCATCATATATTGTATTGTAGCTTGTACATGCGTGTATAGCATGTATTTTGATGATAAATGACTTTTCCATCATATTTCCTTATTATCAGTTCTGTCTATCTACAGTAATGAAATCTGATATGCATCCTTCAGGGTTTGAAGTTTGTTTTCCTGGCAATCCTGGGATTTGGAGGCCCCGGGGCATCGCACAGAATGTGGTACGGGGACCTCAGTGGTTTGTGGAATGGGAAATCAATCAGTTGGGATGGTTGAGAAATCCGGAAGCAACCACCTGGGATGGTGCTAAAACCCCATAAATCATGGGAGAAACTACCAACCTCAACTGGTTCGCCGGATTTCTTACATCAACAGCATGCTTTGATGAAACATCGGATTTACACAGATGTATGTTTGAAAGAGGCCGGCCGAATTCCAACAAAATCTCTGGCTTGAAGAGCTAAAAGAAAACAAGCACCGTTTCCCACCCAAAAGAAAAGAAACACCGCTTTTCCGAAAAAACGGTCCGCGGGTTTTGACAAAATCGGGGAGTGCTTTTTGGGAAAAAAATAGCCAGTGCTTCTGAGAAAAGCGGCCACAGTTTTTAGGAAAAAAACATCTCCTTTTGAGAACGATCATCGGCCACAGTTTTTTTGGGATGTTTGGCGTGCCAACGATGTGTTTGCTGAAGGATTTGCACCTCCTATCGACTTCTAGGATTCCAACAGTGGACTTGTATGATTAAGAAACTATAAACAAGTATTATATGTGATCTAGAATATACATACGTATATTTCTATATATGCACATGCATTTAAGTTGTATGAAAAATGTATAAATATATTTATTTACATACACAGATTTACACACACATAATCATACATATGTACAGAGTATATACTCCCACTCCACAGATTGTCAGCCTTGTTTGATACCGAGCCGACGCGACTTACCAGGATTTTCAGTTGAAAGGATTTATCTCGCTTGCAGCCGAACTTGGGACATTTATTCAGCTGCACTTTGATTTAGCGACCTTTTCGGATCCTTCCCCTTCTTAAGATGATTCGTTATCAACATGACAAAGGTATGTGACGTAGTTATACCAACAGTTCTGGAAGAATATGTGCTTTGCCTCTAATAGATAGTTGTGCCAAATTTATATTCATAGGATACTATGAAAGATATGGGTTTTTACCAAACGTTGATGATACTATATAGTTGGGTTGCAGTATTGTTTGCGCCAAGGCCATTGCCCTCGCGAGGCCTGAACATTTGGGAGTAAACATTGAAGCCACCAAGGAAGCAGCTGGATAAAGAGTTTCTATGTTTTATCATTGTAGAAATGGAAGAAGTTTCTGTTCATTTTGAAGGAACTTTAAAACATATTAGAGGTGAACAGTTGTGTTTATCAATAGTGTATCAATATTCTATGGCTTCAAGTCACTCATAGGCTTGTTCTGTTGCATACACCAAGCTGGCTTTATAGGGCTGCTAGATAGAGAAGATTCGATTCCCAGAAGATTCCCATATTTTTGGTCCTCCTTTCTTTCCAGGGTGTTGAAACCTTTCTTAAAAGCCCGTGATCTGCAGTTTGTTCGTGCTTCCTAGATTCTCAAAAAGGAACCAGTATCCAAGCAAGAATCATAGCACTGCAACGCCTGATGGTTAAGGTAAAGGAGTTTATTGCAATCATCAAAATCCTTCCTAGGGGTAGCATTCCCATGTTCCTTTTGTTGTTTCTCTTTGGGTCTATAATTTTGTTTGGACAGGGTCGGCCACAACGGTGTCCCGCAGTTGGAAGGTTGTTTTGAAGAGTAACCATATAATAGACTGGTGTGCGGTTGAAGGATGCATGGGGGATTCTCCACTCAGTAGGTTGTTGAGACTGTTTTCTTCTGGATGTTTGGATGATCATGTTGCTACAGGTCACGTAAACTGTGGGAACCAAACCAGAGAAATCTATCAACAACTGGATTTCCCAAAGGGAATGGCCATAGTATGACCATCCATGAGACTGGCTTCGTTCCCACATGAATGTTGGAAAATCAACTAGGTGTATTCAGATATATTCAGATAATTTCACAGAAAAACTCACATACTCTGGAGTGTACATCATAATTGAGTTGGAACTTACACCGTTGCCATCACATGTACTCTGTAGCAAGAATTCTTGGGATCAAATTGTCCTGCTATAGTTTTTTCAAAACCAAAAAAGGGCACCACTACGCGGGAACTCCTCCAAGACGGATAGGCTTGGGCAAGGAGCTACCGAAAACTTGGCTGCTGCATTGAGGTGCCAAACTTCCCCGCGAACGGTGGGATATGGATGACGCTTCCCTTTTGGGGGGTTAGATCTATCGATGGAAACATGCCGTCTCAGGAAAAATAACTTGGTAACCATCATCCCAACTCTTGCAGAATTCTGTCCCTCCACCATATGTTTTTATATGTTTTCCATGTTTTCCCTGTTGTTTTTTTCAGGGTTTTCCATGTTTTCCCCTGTTTTTTTCCATGTTTTTCCCATGACAACATTTTTGGACTCCACTCCCAGGGCCTTAAGTGGCGAAGGTGCATCCCTGGGAGTTGGTGTCTCAGTGCCGTGTATCTACCTGATAGGAAATGGCACAGGATCCCGCAATTCAACAAGCAATGTGTGTCAAATGATATTAAATGTGGAAAGTTAACTAAAATATGATAAACATATCTGTTTTTTTTCAATATTGGATGCCAATTCATCAAAATATATATAAAACTATATATATATATATTGATGTTGTTTATTTTGTCAAACCTTCTCAAATCAATTCCATTAAAGCAGTTCTTTTCACTCAAGCCGCCAGCCGTCGCTGAGTCGCTGAGGTTCCCGCCGATGAGGTGGCTCGACTCTTGGAAGTATGGCCAGATGATAAGGTCGGCTCGGCCTCGGGGTGTTTCGGTGAAGAAGGGACCAAAAACAGGATGAAGAAAGCGTGGGTTTTTCAAAAATCTTCAAGATGAAACACACATCTACAACAAGGTTTTCTTGAGTTAAAACTATGTAATGTGTATATAAGGTTTTTTTTAGAGGACATCCCTCAATTTGATACACATGAAACTGGGGATTTGGTTGCCAAATTGCAGAAATTGACCATTCAACTGAACAGTGGAAGGTATTGTCATATCAGATCTTTGAAACTTCACACTTTTTGATCACTTTTGTACAGGGCGGGGCGTTGATGAGACCACCAAAATGAACAAAAAATATGGCGCCCAAAAAAATGGCTCCTCAGGTTTCATTCCTGTTTCCGTTTAGTGGCACCCCCACTTTTGAGCCAGCGTAGCTTGAGTGCTGCGTTGGTTGGTTAGCCAACCAGAAATGCCAATTGGACCTTAACGGTTGACAGGTCCTTAGTCCCTTGAAGGACTTCGCCACCAGCGGTGCGGACCCGGAGACCGGGAGCCACAGATAGGCCATAGGCTGCGAGAGGCTAAGCCTCTTCGGAAAGTTCAGACAGGACCAATCAGGTGAGGACCCAAATACCAGGAGAAGGTGGCTTAGTAATGGGGGTTTTCCTAAAACATATTTTTTTGAAAAATGGAAAACCCTATTTTTTGATGGATGAAACCCACCATTTTAGGAAACACCCATATATTCATATCATAATATTTATATATACATATACACTAGGCGGTTTAGAGGCTCCAAGCAAAATTTTGGTTTGTAGTTCAGGAGCTTCACATTCAATCAAAAGGATTTGTTCCTTGACTAGTGACTAGAAATATACAAAAATCTGATCTATGAGGTCCTAAAGTTTCTGGGACCTTGTTGGGACCTTTGGTTTTTTGTGATCCCGAAATGAAAAGTTGATATTCCAGCAACCATAATGAAACACCAAAGTGCTGAGGCCGCTGCGTGATGTGGAGAAGCAGCTTTTACCTCTTTTAGTTTCTTGGCAAATTTTGTGCAGGGTCTTAGGTTGACTCCTGCGCAACCTATACCCGCCTTGGCTGTTTGTTCCATGGATTTCACTGGAAGATGAGTCCAAACATATTGATGCTAATGAAACTCAGTTGGAACGCGTATTTGTGTATCACATACTATCGACTCATATATAATGTACAAGGTCAAGAGTGATGAGTGATGCATAAGCAATATCTAATTGCTTTCCATGAATAAAAAGAAGATGACACGCTTCCACAATCCACTACTATATTTTTACTACATCTACATTATCAAATTTATAGGTCCAACATGCCATGCCATGGGAACCCACAGTCTCAACAACTATTTTGGGGCCGTAAAAAAAAACTTACAATAAAAAACAACCATGTTTTTGTTCCCATGTTGAAACTTTTGAAAAGCTTCAAAGTTTCAGTCAGCTGAGTGGTGTATATTTATGAGCAAAAATATCCGATCTCCAGCTGGGTGTTTCCTTAAATGGTGGGTTTTCCCCCCAAATCATCCATTAAAAGATAGGGTTTTCCATTATTTTCACCATCCATTTTGGGGTATCCCTATTTTTTGGAAACACCCAGCTCTCAACATCGCCGTTTCTGTGCAACCCGAAAGGTGATTCCTCGTGTACGTCAGCGCTTGCGTTTGCTGGTCCTGGCCGACACGGCCGACAAACGCGTGGCTGAGGTGTGGGACCAGATGAAGGGTTTAGGGGGTTGGTTGAGGGTTTGCATGTTTTTTTTCTTTTTAAAGAGATATTGCGCATGTGTATGATAATATTTTTTTTTATATATACAATCAACTATATATGTAGAGATTGATGTATTATATTTACATATTATAGAATCTGTTGTTTTTTTGTTTAGATGATGAATGATAGTTCCGTGTGAGAAATGGTATAGGATTTTGTGGACATGGGAAAGATATACATTTTGTGTTTGTTCATATTTGTTCTTGGGCATTACCCCCATCATGATACCTGCTCACTCTCAAAAGAAAATTCAACCAAAGATATGCAGCAATACATCATATACATGGCATATGCCCTTAAACTTGGAGGGCGTAATACCAGCCACTTGCCATTCATGGCGGAACTGTTTTTTCATGCAGGCCATTGCACAGTTGCAGCTACTACGCAGGGCTTGTTATGAGATCCAGGCCGTGTCTGTGAACAAAAACAAATCCCAGGGCTAAAGCATCGAGAAAACCCAGCTGGGTCAAAGAAACACCACAAAATTAAGAATGGGGATCATATTTGCTGTTTGTTCAAGGAAACAGTATATTATAATATATTTATATATATATACATATCATTACAATGTGGCTATTTTGGCTCTAAGATTTATTGATACATCTAATCCCAAACATGACCAATCCCTTCTGTCACTTTGCCGAGCTAATTCTGAGCCACAGCATATGCCATGGGCAACTAATAGCACCCTGATTGCTGCTATCCAGACGGATTGTATCAGTGGCAACTTGGAAGATAATTCATGGTTGACCTCATGGGAATTGTAACATATCGCGTCCATGTTAGCGAGTGCCCTCCTTATTGGTTGTTGTTCCACCTTCATCCAAGAGTATTCATCCATGACATGACTGCTGTGATATTTATTAAACGGCTATAGTCTCCTCCTACGCTTAGATCAGGACCCTCAATATACTCCCAATCGGACCTCAATTCTATAGATTCAACTGTGCCTTACTGATCCCGAATGCTCAGAACTCATCCTTGCTGCGTGAGCTTTTAGCCATCATTGTCCTGTAGGACAACTCAGAGGTTTATCGGTGGAGGGAATGGATGTCTCTTTTGGTGACATATTTTTGAGTGATCCTTTGACGACTTGCAGTGATGAATCCTGGAAACTCAGAATCCCAGGATACAAAAGGACCCTCTATTCCTTACCAAGGTAAGCCGACCTCCAAAGGGCCGGCCGACCTCTGAAACCTGTTTGAAGGGTCTTGACAGCTGAGGCTCTTCAACTACGTGAATTTCGGCGCAGCTCCAGCCAAGGCTGTTTCAACAAAGGGTTGCTGTTTGTCGGAAACATGTAGCAGTAGCAACCACATATTGGGAACCTAATTGAATTTCATGATAGGATGTATTATGTGTGTTTCATTTTTATTAATGCATCACAATATTATGCTATTTGATTACAGTATGTTCATGCAATTGTTCAACAAAAAACATCAGCAAAAACACCACACACATTCATGACACACAACTTGAGGTGTGTTCTTTGTTGAAGTTGATTTTAAAAAAACAACATGGCATCCATCAAACCTTGCAGTTTTTTGCGGGGAAACTCCTCCCATGTGATTGGCCAGGCTCAAGTCACAGGTTCCCTGAAGGGTGTGGATGTGCCAAGTTTCTTGGCTACCCAAGGCTTCGTGAGGTTTGCCGCGGGGAGGTGTGCAGTGCCCAACCAAAAAAAGCATCACCCCCCTAAATGGATGCTCTGAATTTGTTGCTAAGGGAAATTCCTCCCAACAAGAATCTCAAGCAAATATTCAGGTTTTTAGGAAGGAATGATCACGTTTACTATACACCAAAATTTTTCACAGGTGGAAAACTTACCTCTGGATTCCTTTTCGACTTTTTTTGTTGAGCCAAAACGCCTATTTTCAGGGGTTTTCAAATTTTCGTCGTTGAATTTCCGGGGTGGAAAATACTGTTTACGACGGAAAACTTTCCATTCTTCGACTCGACTCTGTCAAGTGCCGGTTGCGGTTTGGGGGATATGTCAGGAAACGGGTGACAACTAATTGGGTATGTTTTTTTCATAGATCAGAAAAAATGGACCTTTCGTTAAAAGCCCTAAAGTTTGGAATGCTTAGATACTCGTCTTAGGTGAGTATGGTGGTCCCCTTTTCTTGGAAAGGATTTTCTGTATAAGCTGTGGAAGGAAGCTTTCGCGGGGCAATTCGCATTGCTTTTTCAAGGCCTGAGAAGTCACCCTATTCAGGTCAAAGTGTTGCCATGGATACAGCAACGGCATCTTTTGAAGCATTGAATTATGTTCTTTAGCTACAACTGAAAAAATAACATAGGGCACCAACCCCTTCCAAATCAACCTGTTTTGGATTTCAAAGTTTGGAGGGGATGTAAGGTTCTTATTGATTGAATTCTGTGTTTTTTCTGAATCAGTTGTTTCAGACTCTTCAAACAAAGTTGGCCTTCATACATGAAATGACATATTAGTTAGGTCAAAATAGATGG
Source organism: Breviolum minutum Mf 1.05b.01 (assembly GCA_000507305.1). NCBI lineage: Eukaryota > Dinophyceae > Suessiales > Symbiodiniaceae > Breviolum > Breviolum minutum. The sequence continues at coordinate 7,745 of DF243740.1, read as the reverse complement.
CAAAGCCGCTCCTTAGGGGAACCCTTCAAACACCAAGTTCCCAAACTGTCGAGCCAAGCATTTTTTGGATGGTGCTTGGTGAATGAGGGAAACTTTATGCGTTATATAATTGATGTGTATGAAGCCTGATTTCCCAAAGGGCAATCCTCCCTAATCAGTTATTGTCAAGTCACATAGACCATCATAGAATATCATATGCAAAATGAAGTGCTTCAACATATGTGTGGCTCAACAAAAGTTACTGGGTGGTGGTTTCATATATTTTATATTTTCCACCCCTGCTTGGGGAGATGATCCAATTTGACTAATACTTTTCAGATGAGTTGAAACCACCACCTAGGTTATTTGGCACCTCCAAAAAAACATAGCATCCCAATTGATCCTGGTCTCACCACGGACACCAGCTGATCAAGTCGAATCTACTTTGAGGTTTGCTGCGACTGCGTGAAACCAAAGCGTCCGGAGTCCGACAGGGGGGCGTTTGCCTTTGGAGTTCTCGGGCCCACATGGAGATGAAGGAACGCGGTTCAAGAATTGCGTTGATCTTAAGGTGGCCTAGTTTGAAATAAGCTGAAATAGGCATGATTGGGACACATGGACCAAAGTTCAAGTCAATGAAGCTTTGTGTTGCCCGATGAGGTCTAAAGGAGACTTTCCTGGCTTCAATATGCTGTTGTGGCCACCCAGATGGCAAAGCACCGGCTGTGGGGGATTAAGTTGCTCCACTGGGGCTGGGGGGTAGTGTGTTCGTATTATTTCTCGGCCTACAGAAGTGCGGACGTATTCTTTTCTCCCTGTCAAATGACATCCAATGGGTACAGAGTTACCGGTACTACGACAAAAAGGGAGCTCAACTCTGTTGTTAAAGGGGGTGTTTTTGCTGTTGATAAGCCTTTGGCAGATCCTACACAAGCATCCCACAATCTCATTAAACTGGTGTGATTGGAGGGAACTGACCCTTCCCTTGAAGATATTTGCTGATGATTGCTGATGCAGCTCTGAAACTACTTTGAAGGAAAAGTAACATGTGCTGATAAGCTTCAATTGAATCAGCTTGTTTCAGGTTTTGGCTGTTTGTTGTTTTAACATGTTTTGTCCAAGAGGATCCACATGGGTAAATGACCAATGACGGCATCAAATCTTTGCCCTGTTCTGGATCTGAGGCATTTTGTGGTGAAACAACTGATGAAGCAAAGGGAGTCCTGGAAGAAAGAGAAGGTGGATGAGGAGAAATTCAATGCCAAATCTTTTGGGGGCCATTCTTTGGAGTTGGCCGGATATGGAAAGGGAAAGAATAGCGCGCACACACAGACATACTTTCTACTAGTAGGTGAATTATCTTGTAGTACCGTCATCCGACCTTACTGGATAACTGTAGGTGGCTAAAGGGAAACCCTCCAACAAAAAGTGCTCTGAATTCATCAGCTTCGATGATTGAAAGTTCACTTCGATTCAACCTCCATGATGGCCACTTCTCCTTCAGACTCCTGGGACCTACCAGCAGAACTCCAGCGCAGTGAGAGGAGTTGCCTGCCTTGCGAAGGGCCTGCAAAGTTCATATGGAACGTTTGAATTCCGAACTGCAGGTGCTGGAGGGTTGGAGGTTATTTTGGTTGATTTCAGTCTGGTTCAATGCTCTGAATTCTCAATGGCGGTTGTTAATGTGTTTGTTCTTTGATTATTTTCGTTGTTGACAGCATGTTTCTTGTTGTTTGCTGTCATTATTCATGCTATTGTTCTCAGTTACTTATCAGATATTACACTCCGGTAATCTAGATGGCAATGGAAAGGCTTTCCTATTGAACATGTTTTTCTTTTCTAATGTCATGTTAGATTACAGGACGGCAGTTGTTGTTGTTTGTTTCTTGTGATTTTATTGTTGTTGTGTTTGTTCATCGTGTTATTGTTGTTGTTGCTGGTGGTGTTGTTGTTGTTGTTGTTGTTGGTGGTGTGTGTGTGTGTGGTGGTGGTGGTGGCGGTGGCGGTGGCGGTGGCGGTGGCGGTGGCGGTGGCGGTGGCGGTGGCTGTGGTGGTGGTGGCGTTGGCGTTGGCGTTG
>DF243739.1:3528-35443 GCA_000507305.1 Breviolum minutum Mf 1.05b.01 | reverse complement strand
TGTAATTCTACATCCTTTATGTTTACAATATAGTTATATAGTAGTAATCACATTTTAAAAAACACCTGGTGTGTATGCAATTGTGTGTATGTCAGCTAAGACCCAAAAAAAAATACAGAAATTGCAAGTGCACAATCTAAATCAATCTAACCCCTAAAAGTATATACTAGGTACAAAACATCCATTTTCTACAGCTCAAAAACTTCGCTGCCCAAGCAACTGCCATGACATTTCCCAAGCCCAACTGTCGAATGGTCGTGACGCCAGAGGCTGCTGCTTGTTGCTCTGCATACACCGGGCTTCGTGCCAATGGTTCCAAGCGTTTGAGCTCACGAGCTACAGGTCGGTAGTATTGTAAAGACTTCCTGCCCAAAAAAAACTGTTCATATCCACCAATTGGCTGGTATTAAATGGTGTTTACTTGTATGGTAAATGGTTCAAAAAGAAATGGAAAAATATGAAGCTCGTCATGTGACCTACCAAACCCTTGAGCAAACTTATTTGTTCTCCGGAAATGATGTCGGAACAATTTTCAAGTTTGAAAAGTTCAAAAGCTGCTGAATCCATCTGTCAGCTTCATATAGATCCAAAACAAAGGCGGCAAGAGAAATGCAAAGGCAGGTGTAGCCAGGATGATGGTGAAAAACGCACCAGCCAGTGTACCTTGGCATTTCTACTCTCACATGCAAGGGAGAGTACCCCACACAAGTCCCTGTATTATCATCATCCCTCATCGCTAGTGGTTGGTCACTACCTGGAACCCTGGAACGATCACATCACATATCCCCGATCCTAGCAAAACTCAGCACTTTTGAGAAAAAATGATGATTTTTCCTAACTTCCTCAGGTTGGATATGTTTTGGAACAGGTTTTCCCCCAGGTTTTCCCCAGGTTTTCCCCAGAACATTCCCCAACCCACTCACCAGCGATCCCAAGTGACAAATGCTGGCAGAAGCTGAGCGCAAACTTCCAGGGAGTGCCGTGTCGATTTGTTCCAAGTCTTTTGAAAAGTTCTGGAGCAAACGACTCGAAGGATTCCTGCCATCCGTAGAAAATTTCAAACAACCAAAAAAGTCCCAGAAAAAAATGTTGAATCAGATTCTTTTGAGATTCCAATCCTTAGGTAACCACAAGATATATATAACTATGTATATATAGTTTTAATAGTTGTAGTTATGGTTGTAGTTATAGTTGTAGTTATAGTTATTGTTATTGTTATTGTTATTGTTATCTTTATAGTTATAGTTTTATAGCCAGTTTTATAGTCATAGTTTAAGTGATGGTTATAGTTATAGTTATAGTTACAGTTACAGTTACAGCTATAGTTACAGTTACAGTTATAGTTATAGTTGTAGCTTTAAAAAATATAGAGCATGGAGATATTGTTCTGTATATGTATATATCTATATATACACAATTCTGTTTTGGAAATCCATGGAAGAAACACTGGTGTCCTGTCAAAGTGAGATGTCGAAGCTTTCACCAGCACCTTTTCGCAAAGCTGGTCATGAACGGCTCGTGATGCCCTTCTGCTGAAGGCAGCAATGAGGAGAGCACGACCAAATGTCAGAGCAGAGGCCAAGACACCCCAGAAGATTACACCAGACATATAGTACACCAAGCCCCTATGCATAGTAGTATCAGCAGTCCAAAGTCCTGCAAAATCTCTTTGACTGCTTTCAGAGCATCTGAATGGGAGATGCTGGTCAAAAGATATCCAAAATCATCATACAGGATTTATATGAGCAAAATTGAACAAATGGCAAAAAAAGTTGACCGTTTGCCCTGCCTATGAACCATTGTTGCACAATTGTAGCAGCATAGCTGGCAATCACAGCCCCAAATGCACTGCCCAACAAGATTGGACTTCTTGCACTCTTGAAGTAGTGCCTATAGAGCTCCAACGGCACAGCTCCCAGGGCTCTCTCTTCTTCTGTGGTCACCTCAGCACCAGCCAAGAAGGCGCTTAAGGCTTAACGGTGGTACAAACGCAACGCAGCACATCTTGATGATCTTGACACCTTTTCATGATTTATCATGCCTCAATCGTGAAATTGCTGCTCAACTCTCTCAACACCTGAAGCACGCACCTGCAGCTTCTTTTTCTTCTGCACCGGTTGTTCCATTGTAGTCACATCAGTTTCTTCATCCTCCTCCTCTGGAGCTTTGGTTTCTTTGCGAGGGGCACCCGGTGCGAACCTGCCCTGCTCCGTCAGCTGGGTATAGCTCCCCACAAAGTCTACTCGCAGCTCATTGTCTACGGCCTCTCAAAAAACATCTCCAATGCCTAATTCCAACAATGAGTTTTGAAGCTTCTGAATATCAACGAAGAAACATAATCAGATGGATTTTCAAAATAGATAGATTGAATTGGATGCCTTCAAATATTATGACATCAACTTCTACTTTTTTTTGTCCACCAATTTCTGACCCCTACCAGCCTTCATCTGAATGATTGTGTCACATCTTGGCAGCCATGAACCAGGATCACTTGAGACAAAGATGGTGGCAAACTTCTTCAGCGGACCATCCAAACAGTTGTTGATGACTTCATTGGTCACCTGTTTCGACAAGGTAAAACGGTAAAAGGCTTCTTTGGAGATTGGATCTTTCAGAATGAATTTCAAGATGAAAGTTGATTCGTCCCAGTAAGTTTGCTATTCCAATACTTGTAGTAGACCCTCACTTTCCGCATACACTGCTTGACATTGACACTTTTCTTCAAAGAAAATGTGCCGTTTTCCATCTGTCCAGATTTTTTCTGATCTTACCTTATTATATGCGCCTTCCTTCACTAGAATGGAAGCACTGGTTTTTTCAGCACCAAAAAAGGAACGAACTGAAAAACTAGTTCCCACTTGTTTGACCACACCTGAGGATCCAAGGCTGCTGTGACATCGTCCAGTACACAAGCACAAACATCTTTTCCCACCAATGCTTTGTACATGGCCCGTGCCAATGCAAGGCGTGCTTGTTGACCACCACTCAGAGAAGTTCCACTAACTTCATCATCAGCATCTGCAAAATCCACTGCAGCGACAGCCAAAGCCTTTGAAAAGGCCTCTTCGTCAACTTTTTTCAATTCCAGATCTGTGCTATCCATCCAGGCGCCAGTGACCACCTCCAAGAGTGTTCGACCCTCTGGTATCCATGGCTGCTGAGAACAGTAGGCCTGAAAAAAGCAGCGATTTCTTCTACTCTCTATATATTTCTCTAGGTTTTACAGTAAAACCTGAAATTTGGAGTTGTGGGAAGGACTTTTGTGATAGAATGATACGTTATTGTAGCTACTCTGGTTCTCTCTCAACATCTTCCATCTCAGCCCAGGTACAACATGTTCTGGTGGCCGATTGAGTGGAGCACCAGGCACTTCGCCTAAGAATGCCTTCAGCAAACTGGATTTTCCAGAACCCACAGGGCCAATGACAGCCACCAACTGCCCTTCTGCGATGCTTAAAGGTTCTGAGAGAACTAAGGAAGGTGCTGTGGAACTGTTGCCGATGTGATATCGACCTGGGCCAGAAAGAACATGAAACAATTTGCATTGAAATTCTTGCTACACTCCCTGAAACCAACATAGCACCTGCAAATAGGCCATCTCAAAAGAAAACTAGTATTCCAACCATCCATTTTCAGGTGGGAGCTGTTAGTTTCAGGGAGGCTACCAATCTTTATGGACAATTGGGCAATTTCATCCGGAGCAACTTGAAAGCTGCTAAGGTTTTCCACAATCCCATATCACAACACGCTCTTGGAGATCAACTCATCGTATTGGAGCAAAAACAATGCCCTCATAGTGATTCCATGGAAACGAATCAACTGCCGCAACATCCACTTCACAAAAATAAAAATAAAATATAAAAAAAAACGTCACTTTCAAACCTTCTTCTTTCACAAAAACTATCACCAACAAAATGATGACGTCTTCCAATCCCTTGTTTTGATCATGAAATTTGTGTATCAACCCATCCTCCCAACTCATCCCCCCATCACACCTGGTGCCAACAATAAGGGCAAATCCTTATCTTCTGACATGGGAGGTCGTGGTGATGCAGCTTCTTCCAAGGCTAAAAATCCAGACAGTCGCCGTAACGCCGCAGTGCCTTCAGCCAAGGCATTCAAGGCCTTGGCCATGGGGATTGAAAAGACCCCATCCAAAGGCTGTTTCTTACGGAGGATGGGTGCGGTGCTGTGTGTTTTTCTTTTTTAAAAAACAAGTTGGTACATATGTAAGGTGAAATTTCTAAGAAAGGAGATGGATGAGAAAATGCTTGGATGCTGACTTTCATATGGAATATGTGTTCAAAAGTTGGTTGAAAAATGCTATTCCAAAAAAAACACTCTTTTAAACGACTCTTCTGCTATTCTTAATGATGACATCTGGGCACATTTGGGTAGAAGAGCAAGGGGAAGCGGATTTGATTCAACAGCGACAGGGCTGTGAAGATCATGGCAGCACTAAAGCCAGTGGGTGTGCCGGCAACGTAGACTGACAGGACGACAGCAATCATGAAAGGCGGCAGGGCGCTGAAGTAAGACAACAAATAGGCCGCCACGGTGTCCCTCTTACGCTGAGCTGAGAGCTCCTTTGACATACGCAAAAGCCATCAGCGTGTAAAAGTTTTCATATATGTCTGAAATCCTTCGAATATACATTTTGAATCATTTCTTTATAATATGTAAAGCAATATCAGCATGTAATATACAATATATATATATATGAATATATATTGATGTATGTGTATATAACTCTATACACACAATAGTGATGTATCGGTTAACATACATTTTTTTCCAAAAATCGACGAAGCCTGACGAAGCTCCTGATCTCTCAGATTTCGCACCTGAAGCTCGAAAATGTCCTCCCAACCCATCTGTCTGAGAGCTCGGATACCTCCCAAAATTTCGGAGGTTTTGGACACACGTGCATCACTGGTCTCGAGGCATTTCTTCATGAGGCTGCTCAAGTCACGTTGTAACTGTGCATTGAAAGGTAAGCCAATCAACATAACCACGATACCAGCAAAGCCAGCCACACCCAAATACCACCACAAAAGCACTGAATAGCCAACCACTTGAAAAATACCATCCCACAGTGTATGGAGGGAATAGGTTAAGTCTGCAACTTTACTGGTATCCACCTGCATCAAAGTGACAGGAGGTACCACTGCAGCTGATTCATGCAAACGAAGACTTTTTTCATAGATGGAAGCCTGTAGCATTGACTGAACACGTGTTGCCATCATGGTGGTCTGGTAGAAGAATTGGTTTTCCACAAAGGTCTTGAGGCAAAGTACAGCAAAAAGCTGAAGAGCTGCAGTTTGCCCAGCAGGAACATCTCCAAGTTTGATGGCAGTCAGCAAAGGTCCTAGAATCAAAGCTGGAAGAAACTGCACAGCGGTATTGAGAAATCGCAAGAATCCGGTTCTCAAAAGCCGCCATCGATGTAACCAAAGAAGTGACTTGGCTAACTCTTTGTGATCTAATTTGACTTGATGTCCATCTTTTCGCGCTTGCCACTCACGTTCAATGAGACTTGCTGAAAGCTCCCTGGCCAAATCAGCTGCTCTCATGTCCCCCGGAGCAGGTAGCATATGTGGAATGTCAATGGGAGGAGGTCGATTTCCCCTCCTCATCAAGTCACTCACCCATGAGAAGCTCAACAAAGAGTATAGGCCCTGGATGCAAAAATGAGACCAACCACTAAGGCGGCAGCCCAAAAAAAACTCCCAACATTTCGAAACTAAGACATGAAAACCATTGAAAACCAAAATTATCCCAAAACTTCCATTGCTGGCATGGCTAAAAAAATCCTTCCCTTTTTTTTTAATTTGTTGATTATTTTTCCCAACCTTTCCCCCCGAACCCTTTCCGAAGCGAAAGGGATGTTCCCCCGGCCTTGATCCCCAGCCTTGGAGGCACCGGACGCTCCGAGTCTTTTCGTACCAAGCGCTTGGGTCGTCGTGGCGTTTTGGACCGACGGCTCCAGCTTCGCAACGCGAAAGTGCCCAGCACTGGGCCCAAGGTTGACCAGCTTGACCTTAGTTCAAGATGCGGGCAAACATTGGATGGTGGGTCTGGATGGACAACTATGACTATGTGTATACATATATATAGGCTTCAGCTCAGCACTCTTTTCTGACGTGCAACAAGTGGTTTTCGAACTGTGAGCCAGTATGGTCTCACAGTCCCCAAAGATTTTGGCTGGATGTCTCAGCCAATTTTTCACTTAAATCTCCAAACTCAAATCACGCCTTCCATGGAAGGAAGGTTACCAAAGCTTCATCTGGCGAAGCAATGTTTTCAAGTGAAAATAACTCCCCTGTGGCAGGAGTATCCAATCCTCAACTGTTGCGAGGAGGGAAACAAGGGTGGGTGAGCAACAAGCCACCTTCGGTAGGAACATCATCAAAGCACTGTCTTCAGCCTAGCTTTCAAGCAGAAAACCAAGGCTTCAGCTCAGCACTCTTTTCTGACGTGCAACAAGTGGTTTTCGAACTGTGAGCCAGTATGGTCTCACAGTCCCCAAAGATTTTGGCTGGATGTCTCAGCCAATTTTTCACTTAAATCTCCAAACTCAAATCACGCCTTCCATGGAAGGAAGGTTACCAAAGCTTCATCTGGCGAAGCAATGTTTTCAAGTGAAAATAACTCCCCTGTGGCAGGAGTATCCACGACCCCTGTCTCGATCAGCTTAGAGCTGATTGAAAGGAGAAAATTCATCCAACAGGTTGCAAGCTTTCGAAGAAAATGTCATTCCAGGAATGTAGGACAATCCATCTGACAGATAAATCTTGGCGACTTTTGTACTGTTCCATCTGCCTTTCAGCAGTGCCATTTCCATCGACCCCGACTGCTGGAATAAATGTGTGGCGCCTCCACGGCGCAGACTGTAAGGTCTGAACTCAAACCCCTGTAGGTCAAAACGTTTGCAGTGATGATAAAACTCATTCCTAAAAGATTGGGCCGAGCAGTTTTTCGCTCCTTCAACGCACGAAGAATTTCCAGCGTCAAAGAATCATCGAATTGCACCGTCTCGTGTGCTGCGTTTCTAAGCCCTGTCTTCGTGTCCTTAAGACTGACGATTCCTGAAGCATCTGAAAGCAGCAAATCAACAGGTCTGATTTGTAGGATTTCTCCTGTCCGGAGAAGGGCGAAAAACCCAAGGAGAAGCAAACCAGCGAAGGTAAGGTTGTTGTGAGCTAATGCATACATTGACATTGAATGCACAATCTCAGCTGTAAGAGGAGGTGCACGATTAGGTGCCTCCACCCGTCTCCACACCTTGAATAATTTCCATGCTGTCGGCACCATTGCTTTTGTCCATGGTTGGTAATGATGCAACCCGCATAGCCCATCGTTGACTATATGCAAACTCTCACCTTCCTGCCAGCATTGCTGGACCCAGTCTGAGACAATTTCATCCATATCTAATGTCGAATTCACACCTTGCAGTAGCGGTAACAAGCGCGACAACCCAATATAATAACGTTCCTGTGTCTTCTTGGTGATAGCTGCATCCCATAGAATAACCTTGGCTCTTTCATGCACTCGCTCGGCTTTCGTCCGGCGGTAGCAGAACTTCCAAGTCTCGCGACGCGTCATCGGTTGGATTCTCACTGCTCTCTACATGTGCTAAGACCAAATAAAGCTGGTATCCCAAGAGGTAGGCATTGATCTGCTTAAGAACCTTCATGAGTTGACGACTCCCTGAACGACCTTTTGAGCAAATAGACATACAAACATAACTGTCAGTAATATGAAAAATCCTCATCTTGGCATGCCTCAAATGTTGTACGTGGTATTTGACACTGAGCAAAATGCTTCTGAGCTCAAGGAGGTTGATGTGATCCCCATGCTTCCACCTTACTTTGAAAACAGGTTTCCACTTCCACCATCCTGCATGAATGCTTTGCCTAACAAGGGATTTAGGCGTCAAAATTTCACCTGTGGAAATACGAACATCAGACCCTGTATGGTTCGTCCTAGCCAAAAGCAAACGGTTGAGTGTTTGAGGGTCTTTTTGCGAAGAGCGTTTGGCATCTCCATATGATATAACTCGTGAGAGGGGTGCAGTACGTGACAACGGTAGAACCATCCCTGGCGCCGTTCCCATCCTTAAGGCCAAATGCTTACATGAAAGGGGCCCCAAAAACCTTCGACTGAGCGCTGCCGCAACAATTACAAAAGAAAACACGCTGAAAGAATCACCCAATAAAGATAACTTCTCATCCTCATACGCAACCTTGGATTGTTTGATCTTTGAGGCACTATAACATAACTCCGTATGGCCAGCCCCGTATCCCAAGAGAATCTCCTTTTCACTGGAGTTGGCTAGGCGCCACTTGTCACCCTTCCAGAACAGGAAACGCTCTAAATAGTGATACGGCGGAAAGCGGTAGTTATCCGACTCCCATCTGGCAAGAGTCTCACCACCACATCGATGAATCCCTGCCGGAGAAGGCGGGGGCCTTCGTCGCTTGATAGCCTTCAAGGCCGTAGGCAGCACCTGACCCCACTCGTAGCCAGGCCAATCGGCCCCTCAAAATATCCATTGGTCCAAAGAAGGATATTCTGCTGGAGCTTTCACGTTGATCCAATAGTCCTCATAGTTGAATTGAAGCCCCTCCATACTGCCTTCAAGTCTTTCACTCACCCACGCTAAGCGAGCCCGATTCATTGGCACGGCGTTCACGCAGTCTAAGTGATACGGGAACATCTCCAAATAGTCGGAGATCTTTTGGCACTCCTCTTTGCGCATGGACGCCACGTTCTCAGCGACCATTTTGATTTCCACGTGTGACGGAAACCCTTTTGTCAGCAGGTTGACCACCCGAGGGACTTCATAGAACAGTGATGATTGCCGTCCTTCCAACCCTTTGCCCTGAGGATTCACCGAGCTCAAATCAACACACGGAAATCCACTCCAGCAGTGCACTTCCAGGACGTCGCCATAATCTTGTGCCCACTTTTCCACCAGTGCTGCGTCAATGGTTTTCACATCACCATACAGCTCGGCATGCGGCCAGCGACGGGATGTTACTCGATGTGCTGGTTGATGTACGTCAAAGGCGATTAGACCTTTGGGGACCACCCCTAATATGTCGTAGCACCTAAATGCCCCTCCGATGCCGTTGAAGAGGCTGATCACAAGGACTGGTATTTCTACAGGTCCCACACAACTCAAGCAGTGATCCACGTAGTTGGCCCCCACAGGTGTGAGCTCCCGAGCAATACCAACCGCCCCACCAGTAGAGGAGGCATCTGATGCGGTGATCAACTTCGCCACTGTAGCCCCCAAAAACGTATGTAGCACTGGCACCAGAGTCAAACACGTCAGCAACTCTTGCTTTGCTTTCCGTTGCGTCTCCACCCCATGCCCAGGTGATGAGACACATTTCCATACCTCTGACAAGCAGCACATCGCAGGTCTTCTGAATTGAAATACATGCACCCATCGTCCTACCACAATTTGAATCAACCGCTTTGACATACGAGGCCTGCCTATGAGCCATATTGTGGCTTGGATCAACTTCAGCAAGCGGGATTCCGTGACCCCCATAGTCCGTTCCTTCCCATCGAAAGCTGCTCCCAGCTCTTCACCAGTAAGTACACCCGTCTTCCGCTTTTTGCCAGAGGAGATCACGCCGCTCTGTTCCCATGCCGCCTCAGCCATATTGTGCAGGTTCGTCCCATCCGTTGCTTGCCCCGGTTGTGATATCTCTCCTGCAGCAAAGTTATCTAAGTACACGTGCCACCACGCTTGTCCCAACTCTTTCGCCTTTTCCATAATGCCCACCATCCATAGGGGGACTGCCTTGCGCCGCATTATCTGGTTGTCACGCCCTAGACCAAAATGCCATAAGATGTTTTCGCTCACTTCTTGCATCACTCCAACGCTTGAGCTCCATCCCATTGGTAGCACCCGACAGGCCAGGCAAAAACGAGTATTCTGTGATAAACCGTTCACCTCATTGCCTTCCCTTATAACATTGAATGCCAAATACGGTTGCCAGGCCGAAGGAATGCGAAAGAGATAGAATGCATTGGACATGTCTGACTGCCACATGCGAAGTTCATGACCTTCTTCAATATAAGTTGAGAGCCAAGCTGTGATATGCGGTAGATTCTTGACTGTTCCTCTGATTTGGCGAGTCACTGAGTTCCCTGGAACTAAGTTCATTATAAGTCTTAAAATTGGAGATCCGTCTTCGAGGCAAGAGTTTTTCGCAACACCAAATAGGCCGTTTAAGATCTTCTCCTGCCTATATGTCGCCACTTTATCAAAAGGAATCCATTCGCAGACCCCCCGAGATACCAACTCATCTGAAATTCTTGAAATATCATCGCCCAACACATGAATCTTTCCTTGTAACTTTGGGAGGGGTTGCCCAACATCTTCAACCACCAATCGTCGAGGATCCAACAGAAAGGCTCTAGTTGATGAAGAAACAAATTTCAAAACATCAATAGCCCCACCATGAGATGCCGGGGGTAAAGAGGGTAACACTTGCCTAAAGGTAAGAGGAACACAAACATTCAGTTCTTCCCCAGTGTAAGTAACACGCTTCCCCCCCAGCTCATTTTTCACCACATCGGACGACATCTCCATCGCGCTACCCGTTGCTACCATTCTCTGTACAGAGGACTTCACGGCTTCAGCCAGCGTCCTTCTCTCAACATTCCATTTGCCTTTCGGCAGGGGTCTGCCACCACTCCAGAGGGAGTTCAATCCATAGAAGCTAACCAAGCTCCAACTCTTCTCACTCCATTGTTCAGTGAAACTAGTCGCCACCACGTCATCCAAGGCAACTTTTTGCAAAAGTTCTACCAGCACTGATAGTTCCCCCTCGCTCATAGGAAAGGGCTGCCGCTTCGGACAGTCCTGGGGTTGCACGCCAGAGGTAAACCATATTGCCGATAAATTTGCATTCCCATGCATTGTTGACACCGCCTCAGCATTGACCAGACACCATGCAAGTACACATCCTGTTCGGTCGATGGACCCACATAACTGTAATATCCCGTCAAAGCTGACGCCACTGCGTTGTGCTGAATTCGATGCACTCACGGATTTTTCCAGAGCGCTCTCAATCATTTGTCGTCCGGCTTCTCCTTGGAATCCTTCCACTCGTTCACCTTCCTGTCCCATTGTCCTCCTTGTCCTTTGCCGCCTTTTCCTTCGCCCTTCTTTCCATCTTTTCCTTTTCCGCCCTTCACATCGTGGTCGCCATAGCCTTTCCATCCATTGCGGCCTTTTCCTTTGTTCCAACTGCCCCATGCGTTTCCTTTGCCGTGGACCTTGTCTACCAATCGAGAGTGTTTCCTCGAGGCCAACACCAGTGATGGAGCCGCAGCCGCTGCCTCGTCCATGCTGTGAAGCTCCATGAATCGGGCGGTGCCCCATCCCGAGTCCAACATCGACTGGTGCAGTGCCATAAAGCGTGCCGCCAAGCTGTCGCCTACACGGGCTATGTCGCCCTGCCTCAATAGATCCAAGGTCGCCGCAAGGGAGTGCATCTCCCTCAACTCTCGCAAGTGCTGAGGAAAGGTTGGCTTCACATGAAGCGCGAAGTAGCTGCTGATTTTCACTCCTCCCGTCACAGAATGGCTTTCGCCCGGCATGTCCGCCAGCGATGCTTGATCCATCTGATCTCGCACATGTTCCGTCAGCATTGACAGTACCGATCCTGGACGGTCTCGACTCCGTTTCTTGATGGGGGCTTCGAGATCGGTCTCGCTTTCTTCTTCGTCTTCGTCCTCGCTGTCCCCATCGCTTTCTGAGCTCGAGCTGCAACTCACGATCACTCCATCGATCACTTTCCTCTTCTTCTTTTTGTCCTTCTTTTTGCTCTTCTTCTCCTTCCCATCCTTGGTAAGGATCTTCGATAGCATCCGTGCTACTTTGTCCCCGGCACTTTTCTTTTTCGATTTCCTGTGGCCTTTCTTCTTCCGAGCCTTCACCACTTGCATCGCTCGAAGTACCAGTTGCCCGCTCAAGCTTTTTGAAGTGAAATCTTTTGTAGCCCCCTTGGTCTTCTTGGTCCCTTTTGCGATACCCCCACGCCCGGGAAGTCCCAGCGTAGGAGTGTTTTCTACTGGCAAGGCCGTCCCCGTCAACAGCCTTTCGAACTCGCTGGGAGGAGTAGGCACATACTCGCAGCTTTCCTCCTCCGTAGTGTCCTCGGCCCCTTCGTTGAGCGGGGCTTTGGACGGTCCTGCACCACCATCTTTTTCTGCATCCACTCCATGGGTGCGCTTTCGTACGTCCTTCAACTTGACTCTCAACGATTCCTTCATCTCCTCCGTGAGACCTGAACCCCCACCTCCGCCTGGCGCTGCCGGCGAAGCAGGAGTTTTGATGGCAGACTTGCGTGCCTTCTTTGCTGAAGGCTCTAATCTTTCCGGTGCCTTGGCACCCTTCTTCAATTCCTTTTGCCATTTCTTGACTTGCGCCAACATCTCTCTTGGGACATAGTTGGTATTTTTGAAGGTATCCCAACTCCAAACCCGCAACCGGGTTACATGCAACCTCCTTTCCTCGCTGGTGTCCATACAAGGTCGACTGAGACACAAATGTAGCCTTACTTGAACTCGACCAAAATCTTTGTTCAGCTCGTTTGCTAAAGCCTCTTCTTCGCACGCAAAGTAGTGAGCCACGATTGTGTAGCTCCCATCGATGTCTGTTTGCACTTCCGTCACAAAGAAAGCTGCCCAAACGTCTGAAACCACATCGTATGAAGTCGATCCCATAAACACCTCGAGGATTTGGCCTGGCTCTACTGCCAGCCCTGTCCATTCGTCCTTATCATCCACTGTCACTTCAGCCCCTTCTCGGGTGGTCACCATATCACCTCCCTAGTTGGGAAGATTCAAGGTGCTCCTTGCCCGGTATTTGCAGTTCCCAGAACGACGGTGGTGGTTTGCGATGAACACTCAGAAATGGATCCGTAGCCAACCGACCCAACCTCTGGTGCTTGCGTCCACCTCTTCGATTCGAAGGTCTCCTCCGCTTTCAATCTCTCCCTTCGTCGCTTCGATGATGACTTCCTCGCTCACTCCTCGGAGCTCGGCTTTCACCAGCTGTCGAACTTCGCGGCTCTCGTCCTCTTGGCGGATGATCTGGCTCAGGTGGCCGTCTGGACCCTCCTGACTCTCTGCGATCCACTTCCGGTGTAGGTTCCTGCTCTGTCTCCTCCTCTTCGTCACTTTCCTCCACTGGTACGTCCGAAAATTCTTCTTCCTTAGCAGGTGGAGGGGGAGGCACTGACCGTCTCCTCGGCAATGTATCCCGACGATCACCCCGATGTTCTGCCACAACACTGGCTGCACGGGTACCCCCAGCGGCCACAGGTGCAATGGGCTCACGGGCTACCCCAGAACTCAAAGACCTTAATGCTTTGACTTGCCTCGCAGCACTCACCAAGATGTCCGAGGCCAAAAGCCTAGCTCCAGGCAAATCCCAATTCGCGCTGATCTCACGGCCGATGAACTCCCACGCGGAACAGCCCGAGCACCAGCTATCACCTTCAGCAGAAGGGATTTGCTTGCACTTGGCACAAACCTGGGAGCTAGGCATAAGCCTTGAGCAACAAGCCACCTTCGGTAGGAACATCATCAAAGCACTGTCTTCAGCCTAGCTTTCAAGCAGAAAACCAATATATATATTATATACAGTACATATATCTCTTAGGTATACAGATAGATGTAATTAAATTTATGGTATCTTGTATGTATATATATCAACTTCCATCTCGCTCCTTTTTTCAGAGTCAGAGATACATGTCATATATATATATATTGCATTTGCTTCTAGACGAAAAACCTTTTGGGTATACATTGGACATTGGGCTCCCGAACCCCGTATTTCAGTGGTACATAGAAGGTTTAGGTTGGAATCCCCTACTAAACATGTAATAATCCTTGTAGTCACTGTTAGTGTAACTAAATCTATACTATCTCGATACTGCACTTGCATCTAGACTAGATGAAAAATGGATGTTTCTGATTCTTGCAATATGTGATAGGTAGCATGTAACCCTCCAAATTGGCAGCATATACCAAAGGTATAACAGGTGTATAACTGCCTGCGCTTCTGTTGTAAAAACCAAAAAAGTCCGTTGAACAACGGAGCCGGGGGTACAGATAAGGCTATGTATAGGGCTCAAGATTGAAACAACAAAAAGCTAAGATGCAAATTCACAAAAATCAAAAGTGATGATCTACAGCCATCCAAGAGTTTTGGGGCTTCAAAACTTATTTGGTTCGAAGTTGCTAAATTTTGATAAATCATGATTCGAAAATTTTCACCCATCAAACTCTTAGGACATCTTCAACCCTCAAATAACTGGGTGGTATCTTCCAACCTCAAATTTCCAAACGGGAGATGTGTTTTTTTTTCAACCAAGGAGACTTTCCAGTGAAACCGAGGCCGGCCGCATCTTCACCGGAGTGAATCGAAGGCTTCGAACAACGAGAAAATTGAAGGCTGCGAGGGGGCGCCCGAAACACCGCGAGTCCGTGGACGCCCGAAAATTCCATGGCTCTCCGAGGTAAGACAGGGAAGTCTTGGACCAAAAAAGGTGGGCAAATCTGAGACTTTTATATGAAGACACAGGTATTTTATATGTGCCAATATCTGTTTTGAGTTGGATGGTGTTTTGTGAATCTTTTTGTTGGGGTACTTGGGAAGATTCGTTGATTTTTGATCCATGTTTTTGATGAAACTTGGATTTTGGGACTGCATGGCTGAAGATTCCACTGATTTTCCATGGAATGAATGGGATCTGAGATCCAACCACCTGGAAGCTCGTCAGCGACTCTCCATTTTTTTGCTTCAGCCCAACCCCCTGGGGCACCGAATACTCAAAAACGTCACCCCAGCGCAGGCACCAAGGTAACCCCAATGCTCCGAAGTCAGATCTTTGGCATCATTTCCCCAGACCCTTGCAGGTGACACACCAATGACACGGCCTTGTAGTGGACCGACCCATCTTTTTTTCAGCGAGAAATCACCCCGGTTCTGGAAACTTGTATCAAAAATCTTTATCACAATGCTGTCCCATCTGCAAAATGTCCCGCTTGCATGCAGTTTGAGACTATACTGAAGTACAAGCCAAACTAAAAGGATTTCCCAACAAGTTTCTCATCTTTCAAGACCATCTGCACCTGTAAAAGTACTCGGGAAAGCGATAGCTTGCATCGCTCATGATCTTCGCTCGACAGTACGGGATGTACCTGGCAACTTTTGGTGAAAAAATCAACGACGGACGGGTAGCCTGAGAATTTCCAGCTCTAGCGTTTCTCATGGGCACAAGACATAGAGCTGGTATCCAATAAAGAAGCAGCTAAGGACCTGAGCTGCTAAAGGCTTGACAAACAATAATGCTGAGTCTACAAAAATTGTTTCATGAGACCATACCAGTAGTATCAGAATCAATCACACTTTGAAGACCAAGCAATCTCAGCAAGAAAGAATGCAACATGCAGCTGCAGCGCTGCAACCTCTTTCAATGAATTTTTTCATGACACAACTTGGGGAACTCGACTCTATCTTCCATAAATATCTGAGAGTGGAACTGACAGGATCACAGTCAGCAGCCATGCAATAATGTGGACTAACCTGGCCATTCTGACTCATCAACTCGCAGGAGAGTTTTCTCGTAGAAATTATCAAATTGCTGAAAACGGACGAGAAGATAAGCAATCAACATAGCAACTTCAACGAAATCCAAACAATAAAAAAGATGGTACCCCATGCTTCACTTCAACGACAAGTTTGTCAAGTTTTTCAGCTCATTTCATTTTCCCTTTTGAGAGCTGAGTTCTTCCAATTTCTACCGTTGGTTTCTTCAGCCACCAAAAAATGGACGAAAATGGTCACCAACCGCCTGATGAACCAGTTGTCAGGAACCAAGTCCTAGGCCCCCAAAATCGAGAAATCCAGCGAGAGTCAGGAAAAAAAAAATCTCGACGGAGTTTTTTGGGGGTGAAATCAAAACGAATCCAAAATGCATCAAAAACACAGAAATGGATGGAAAATCCGGAAAAAAAAACAAATTGTTTTTTTCGTAGTCTTTCCCCAGAAAATCAACCAAGAAACGTGAATCGGAAAGAGGAGAACTAAATAAATACACAAATCAGAAGTCAAAACTGGAGCTACACAACTTGCCTCTTCATCTACATCTTCACCTCCATTGTCTGGCCTGGGGATCAATCTCAGCTGATCGAGCGAATCGCCTATTGCATGGTTCTGAAGGGAAGTAAAGATGAATGCATTCTGTTTGACTCAAACGACTCTCATATCCTTTATGATTTACACGGGCACTAAAGCTTGGCACCCAGAAAAAAATCCGAAGCTAAGACATGGTCCCTTCCAAATCTCATAATCAATTGTTTGCTGTCAAGAGCCTTTCATGCCTCGTCATGACCCGCCGTTGCAGTGGGTGCAATGGCTGGCGTTCGCTCCAGCTGGAAGTTTTTTAAGAAGGAAGGACTGGAAACCGTGAATCATTTCCCAACCCTGCTTTTTGGTAGCTTAGCCAGGAACTCAATGCAAATTGAGATGAGATTTTTGGTTTTGGTGCAAGTGGAACTACAAGCGTTGGCAAGAATGAAAATTCCTTCATCTCTCAAAAAGAAGAAGTGTATAGTGCACCGATACTTGACCCTCTTCAATCTTGTAAGTGCACTCAGACATTCAAATCGCAGCATCATTGTGTGAAGATATCCATCCTCAAAGCTTGTTGAGCCAAAAAAGTGATACCGTGATACCAACACAAAGTACAAAAACAACAATCGTGGTCAATCGAAGATTGCAACCCCAGTTCCTTTGAAAATGATGGAATGAATTAAGGTAAAACACTGGGAATTGCGCTTCCAGAGTATTCTGTCACTTCGCTTGACAGCCATGAATGTCACTGACGTTTTGCCTCCTCGTCAAGCGCTGTACTGGCTACATCTGGCTACGGAGTGGCAATCTAAAGTTGTTGCCAAAACTGAGAAGGTCTCTCATTCGTCATGCGCAACGTAGCAAAGCTCTGAACATGCTTGATTCCAAGGGTCATGAATCATACTGCTCGTGCTTACCAAGTTTGCAACATGAATCAAACATCAATCTTTGAAAAATATATATAATTACAAGTGAAACACCACTCATTCTTTGAGCTCTACTACAACCATAGCTAGGGTGACAAGAAAGGTCTAATCCTTACCAGGACGTTTCGCTAAAAATTCACGGAACATCCGGGAGGATCTCCGATTCGACGCGAAATTGACGATCGTTTCGCGGCAAAGGTGGGAGGCTCAGCCTCCATGAAAACACCTCGAAGAATCGCGACCAAAATCGTTCCACTTCAAATGATCAAATTATCTGTACCCTCCAGGGAATTAACATATCCCACCTTGGGAAAAGGAAAATCATCTTCAAAATGCCATTTTGGGGTATGTTAGTTCCCTGGAGTTAATCAAATTATCTGCAATCCATCCGATCTTCCATTCCATCTAGCCACAAATTTGTTTTTTTACTTTCAGTATGTTTCAAATGGTCAAACACATATACCCTCCCAGGGAACTAGCATATCCCACCCTTCAAAAGTGTCTTGGGAAGGGATATTGATATTAGTATGTTCCCAGGAGGGGAAATCAATCCAATCTTCCATTCATCTACCCACAAATTTTGAAAAAAAAAATATATGAGCAACGAAAAAAACTCTTACTTTTCATTATACTGGTTGTTTATTATAATCCCCACATAGCTGGCTAGTGTATTCCCCTATATACCCTAGGCAAGCAGGGTTTTTTCATTGCTCATATAACTTTTGGTATGTTTCGGTGTTACGGTGTTTCGGTTTTGGTGCTGATTTTAAACCATTCCTCTGAGGCCATGGTACCATGATCGTGACAGCGTGTCTTGTAGAGCATTTCGAACCTCAGAGATCAACGGCACTCGGAACCCCACAGGTCCTTCCAGGGGGCCCAAAGGTAGAGCCGTGGAGTAGCCACTCCAAAGAATGACTCAAAGGAAAAAAACAAAAACACCTGAAAAACAGACTGCTTGATTTTTTTGTTACCTCATGCTAGTAAAGAACCTGAAATTTTTTGGTTCAGTTCTCTCATGAAATTCTTGAACATCGCAACAGGCCGTGTTTTTCCCCCGGGGGCTGAGTTTCCATCATGCTCACCAACTCGATATCCAATTGCATCGAGTACATCTTGTGCCTCCACCTCAGATGTTAGCACATCACACCTTTTCACCTTTGCAAAAGGAAACTTCGTGGACTCAAAATTGACTTCTTAAAGGGATATATATATATACCCTCCAGGGAATTAACATATCCCACCTTGGGAAAAGGAAAATCATCTTCAAAATGCCATTTTTGGGTGATATGTTAGTTCCCTGGAGGGTATATCTTACTTCCCAGGCAAGTAGGTCAACATGTCTCATCAATTTTGTTTCATCCTCAAACCATCCCCATTGGTACAAGTCCCACCTCAACTCCTCGATAGCTGGCAGCTTCAAAGACTCGTTTCAACAGATCCATGGACAGACCATTGCGTGCCTCAGACTCATGGGGTGTCATGGTGTCATGGAAAGCCCAATTTTTTTTTGAAGACTTGGAAAGAAAAACATATCCCCAACTTGCCATGCAAAAATTCATTGGATCTTTTCAAAAAAAAACATATCAGTGGCCATGGGGTATGCAACCATCATGCCGAATTGAAGGATATTGACGGCATCCTCAAATATGACTTATGGTCTCCTCCTAATCTCATCAGACATGGCCCAGTACAAACCATCTGAAAATAAAGAAATCTGCACCAGGGCAGATTTATCACATTCTGATTATCCAAGCCTTCAAAATACCAGATTCCACTGCAATGAGCTGACCCCAAAAAAATACAACATCAACATTGCTTCTTACAAGGGCGAATCAGCTTTGTTACCACGGTGAAGGTGATTCAAATGGATCCATCTGGATCCATCGCTTAGGTCCAAGGGACATCTTCTGGAGGCGCTCTTGTGTAAGCCCACTCCACCAGCTGCAATGCTGTACTTACCTAACCCCAGCTTCGGATGGAAAGTATCGTTCATCTATCATCCATTTGCAAGTGATGTCGATGAATGTCAACTGGTATTTCTATGTACACACAATATATTGATGATAATATTGGTGGAAAACCTTGGGTAGATTAGTTCATGTTAGCTGATATCATTCAATACCATTCATTCACAATCACTTCACTACTATTAAAGCACTGTTGGTCCGTGGTATGAACTGAAGTGGAAACACAACTCAGGAGAGTCTCCCTGAATCAGGGGCCTCTCCAGAAGTGATGCTACTCTCAATGACAGCGGCATACATCGAGATTCTGCCAGTCCTCACCACTAATCAACCACTGCCGTCAACCGATCAGAAGTCAATCAAATCCAACCCAACCCCCAGCAGCGAATCAATCGGTCCCCAAGGGAGCTCCATCATTGTCCAAATAATCCAAGGTCATCACCTACATTTCAAGCAGAATGCCAACGAATGCGGCAAGACTCCATGTTTTTTGTTTAAAAGGAAACTCAAACAAAAGAAGGCTGTTTTTTAACAAAACATTTCAAGTTAAAGCCTTGCATAGAATCACCTGCAAATGTCCAATCAATTGAAAGCTTCCACACTGTGACGTGGCTGGGATTCCCAACAGCCCTGCTCAAGTCACGGGCCTTGAGACAGCAGGTGACCTCAGCAACGGGTAGGGTTTCTTTCATCTAAGTTTGCTGGTTGGCTGATCAGCTTAAATCTCGTTACCTCTTGAACTCTCATCATCATCATCATCATCATCATCATCATCATCATCATCATCATCATCATCATCATCATGAATCATCATCATCATCATGAATCATCATCATCATCATCATCATCATCATCATCATCATCATCATCATCATCATCATCATCATCATCATCATCATCATCATCATCATCATNCATCATCATCATCATCATCATCATCATCATCATCATCATCATCATCATCATCATCGATCATCATCATCATCATCATCATCATCATCATCATCATCATCATCATCATCATCATCATCATCATCATCATCATCATCATCATCATCATGAGTAATGAATCTTATTTCTCTTCTTCTTCTTCTTCTTCTTCATGACTTGAATAGTAAATCATGCAACTCTCAATGACTCTAGCAAACTCGTATCCGTCACATGTTTTCTTGCTTGCCACACTGTTAAAAGCACATCTGAGGGTCCAAGGTGTTGACTAGGCATGACCAGACCTGAGCATCTCCAATCCACTCAAACCCCTTCCAACAGTTCAAGACAGCTTTGAGACTTTCCGGACATCGAAGTCTGGAAATAAAACAGCAAATCTTTGGGTTCCAAACCATCCTGGTAGGCTGCACGCCATGCATTTGGCGCATCTCCTGCGAGAAAAAATTATCCAAGGAAGCACCTAACCACACTTCCACTCCTCAGAGGCCTTTGCACTGCAAAAATTTGTCTCAGAATTCGCATAGCAGCAATTCGCTCACAACAATGTAACAATGCCTCCCTTTTTTCCCATTCGTTGGCACCAGGCTTTGCTCTTTGAATTTCTGGAGCATTCACCAGAACAAGCATTAGAACCACTGTGAACCTGCTTGTAGACTATTACGGCCGCCACCCTTCACTTGGGAATGGAACGCTCATCCGGTCTTTCTCCCTGTAGTGGAGCATTGCCCTGGGCGCTCGGATCCATCGAGGGATAGTAGGGCTTGTATGTGTCTTGAGCTGGAGCGGCGGAGCCTGAAGCCATTGCAGCAGCTGCCTCCTTTTCTTTGTTCACCTGTGGTCGGCCCCAGGTCACATGTACGGACTTGCCATTAATCTTCAGGATCTTGTGAGTATTCTTGGCCGCTTGTTCAGCCACCTCTCGTTTCACGAAGGTGACAAATGCGCAGCTCTGTTTTGGTGCCATTCTGATGCTTCTGATCTCTCCAAAAACGTAGAACTGGTTTCGGATCTCCTTCTCCTTGGTACCTGCCCGCGATTCCATGCTGTGAGTTTCATTTTCCAATATGTACTAGCACGAGGCTCGTGATTACATTCCATTACATTTCGTTACATTCTATAGATTCTATAGTCTACAAATGTCAACAATTTACAAGCCGATGGAATTGAAGTATAATAGTATGACTATGACTTTCATTGATTGTTGCGTTTCAATCCGGCCTGCAGGCAAGCCTCCCAGGTATAGGGTGGTGACTGACTTGTCCTCCGGAGGCATGAGTGTGAGATCCTCATCAGCTCTGCGCATGATCTTGGCAGCCAAGGGGTCATTCTCACCATGGAAACGATCCCGAAGCTTCTGGTTGGCCAACTCACCTCCTTGTGGCAATTCATGCCGGAAGGGGCAATCCGCTCCTCGGTTGCACGCACCCTTCACGTAGAATGTGCAAATTCTCGCCTCATTGCGCTTGTAATAGGGTGTCATCCTTGCCAAGCGCTGCAGCATAGGATGGGCTCCTACCTTTCCATAAGGTAGATCTTCACCATCTTTATCGGCTTGTGCATTCTGAAGCTGATAATCTCGACCTACCCTGGAATGAGGAAGGGCCACCTTATTGGCCCCCAACTCCTCGAGATATTTGTCTCTGACCTGAACAAAGGGCAAGAATCAACGAAAAGCCCAAGTTCAACACCATGACTTGACCTCTCTCACTTTGACGTTTTTTTTTCGTTGTTACTTCCGTTTACAAGTCAGTAAATGTAAAACCTTGCAATTTGTTCTACCTCTTTTCTAAAACACTCACCTACCCTCGCCTGCGCATAAGTCTGTCAGTCCATTTAGACTCGTTAAATGTTAGAAATTGTTCCGTCTCTTTCCGTTTCAATAAAGGCACCTGCACTGGAAGGCCATATTCCAAGTCAAAGAGGCAAGTCTGACATACGTTCTTCACCTTGGCACAGCTTTGACACACCACCGTGGCCTTGTAACGTCCTTGAGTACCCGCCTTCCAGCGGAAGATGGTGAAAGGTCGGACGCAGATTTTGCATTCAACTCCATAGTCCTCCTTTTGCATGCGAACATAAGGATTGTCACCTAAGCACGTCTCACAAAGGATTGGAAACTGCGCTTTCTCCCATCCTTCTTTGTTTACTTCCGAAGCAATTCGAAAGCCTTTTTCGGTCATTGGAACCAGTGCAACATCTACTGGACCTCCTTGCCAGCATCCTTTTGAGCCACAATGCACAAAGAGTTCACGGCAATAAACACAGTTTCTTGCTTGTATTCACAAACGTCAAGCGCCTTCATTTTACACAAATCAGTCATATACTGTAAGACTACAAGAAGTTGAAAAGTGAGGAATTGATATCAGTGCTTCAATTGAATTTGCACGCATGTGGAAGGTTTCCAAACTTCAAAATGAGCAAGCTGCGCATGGTTCATCCGTCCTCAGAGACTAAGTGGATCGCAAGGTCTAGTCGACCAGCCCGTGAAAGCAACTGTGCAGGTGATAGCAGACGCTGGGTTGGTAAACATCGATCATCAATCTCAAACATTGAATATCTCAACGACTTGAAAACCTATTGACTATCCGAATAAAGAACAGGCCTGAATGTCCGCACGTTCACCCTAGTAGTGAACATCTTTGCCAATTCCCCATGTTGAACTTTCAAGTTTGTTTGTTTTTTAGTTTCTGACTTCAACCACGAACTGAACCCACAAAATTACATTATATACATGTCATTTACGTGTCACAGACAAGACTTCCACTCTCCCTGCATCATGAGCACTTGCTTCTCAACTTCTGTCATGGGAATGTCCCCCATCCATCACTGCTTCCCCTGTGGCCTTCACCAGGATGGAAAAGGTTACAGCACTGGGACGTACGTGCTTTTGTCGCATCTCTGAGAACATTTGTAGACCCAGCTGCAGATCACCAGCCTGAGGTGAAACTAACAAGCAAACTAAACAGCCGAATCAGGGAGCTAAGACCCATGTAATGTTGAGCAGTCAATCATTCACAGCTTCTGATCTTCTCTTTTTACACTCTTCTAAGCCATTTTTCCCTCAAACTGCTTTCCCAAGTGCAGCTGAGTTTCTTTAACACAGCCCTCCAACAGGGAGTTGTAAACAATTTCCTGTTCAGGACGGTCAGGATCAAAGTCACAAAAGGCACACCGTCGCAAGAAATACTCCACTGGGGAGCACACATCACATTCCAATTGTCGTGCTTGAAGCTCTTCTTGGAGACGCATTGCCTTAGGCACTTAACAGGTAGAAACAGCTTCCCAAAAATCCAACATCAGAGAGAATCAAAATAGATTTAAATTCAAAATAAGAGCATCAATCTGTAATCACTATAGTTTCAAGTTTCAAGTCCAGTTCTCATGTGAAAGGTCACATAGTTTCACCGAACCTTGGACAGTTCGCCGTTGCTGCAATAGCCCTTGATGAGGGTGCTAAACCTGGGTCCCGTCCAACCATGAGCTACGCCAACTTGACTGTTACAAGCTTTTCAAAGGTACGTAAATCACCTTCCTAACATGATTTTCTTGGGATCTAAAGAGAACAGTAGGCCTCACTTCAGTACTCAAAAGATTGCAGTCTGAGCATCTTACGTAATCAAATCCGGACGGACATTCGTAGCAGTCATCTCCTGTAGAACCTTCCATTCCAGCAGAAACAAATTCGCCGCAATCTGTGAAGATCGATGGGCAGCCCAAAAAAAATTGGCGGCAAACCTCCCTGGCCGTCACATCACATGACAAGTGGGTTTTTTGCGCCTCGCCGGCACCTTGAAGGTCGCAAGCTCGAACGCATGCATCTATGAGACTGTTGAAAACCACGACATTGCACCTGAAAAAAGCTGAAAACAGCCAATTTTCCCAGATGGCAGTGATGAGAAATTTGAAAAAATGGAACACTGCTCAAACAGCTACAAATCTTTATTTTTGAGGATGTTTCAAAGAAATATCATGATGGTGGGGCCTGTCACAATGGTTTCCTGCATGATTTTGGTAAATCTGTAGTGAACTCACGAATGTTGGAGACTGTCTCAGCAAGAAACGTAGCAAGCAGCACAACAGCAACACCCTTATCCATTGAATCCTGGGAATCCAAACGGTACACGTTCCGAACGCATCTCTCGATACAGGTTTTTGGCTGCCAAAGGATCTTTCGACTTCGCAAAGCCCTGCGGGAGGAGTGATGCTGTTCCACTATCAGGGGTCATTATATTACCAACCCAAACAATGGCACAATTAAGGGGAAATCCCTCAAAATTTACCATACCTTGGCATTGTTTGATCCCACCCAAAATGGGTAATTCAATGACCCCTGACTATTCCACCCCTCCGCCTTAATCAGCGTGGCATACAGAATGGTATTACGATGCAATCCACGCTGCTTCATTATGGCAAAGATATGCAATGCCTGCGCGCGAAGCTGGATTTTTTCGAGAGGGTATGGCAGAGATAGTCTTGCATTAAACAATGTACACATTTTCTGTCAACATACTATATATAGTATATACATCCCACATCAACAACTCAACCCGAAAGATGACAATGAGACAAACATCTTCATGGAACCAAAAAGCAAATTACGAATACTTGGGACAACAAAAAAGAATCCCACAATCCCACAATCCAACAATCCCGAAAACCCACAATAAGCTGGTGCCAGGTGCCTTTTCGAGGTGACCACATTTCACACAGGCATCCAACATACAGCCATAGGTCACCTGGGCGGGTCCACACCCGTTGCACCAAGTTACCCGGGGCCCCAGCGCCCCGACTCTGTGATTCCCCAACTGCATTGGCTTCAAGGCCCTCCTCCTGCATTTCTTCCCAAGCCTTGGGAGGGTCAGAGGTCGAAAACGACTCATGGCATTTTTGTTTTGTTCGCTTCAAATGATGAGGCAGAAGCAGACGTTGAAAAAAAACAACAAAAAAGGCAAATATCCCCCCCCCCAAAAAAAAAAGGGGATCAAAAAGGAGCACGTTGCATTCTGGAGAAACTCAAAACCTCAATCATAGCAACGAACTAAATGGCAAACAAAACTTGTCTGCCGTGCCTGTAGCACTCGCTCAATATTTCCAGCTCGGCCATAGGCCTGACGTTGTCCACTGGCTATTGCAATTCTACAGATTCCTCTGGGCATGAGGTTCTTCATAGCCCCCAAGAAATACTGTACAAAATGTGCTCCAAACAAAATTGTGGATAAAAACCACACGATAACAAACTCCTAATGTCAACACACAACTCGCCTTGACAATGGTCCCATAGGTCACGGCAGAACCTCTGATACCATACTCCCTCATGCGATCCAGGGTCGCCTGCGGTGAACAGCCACAGTCCGACGCCACTTGTGGGAGAAAAATCAGCTGGATCATCCAGATCCTCCATGAAAATTCATGTTGAAGACATACATACACTTTTTGAAGCACTTCAGCGAACTGAGCAACTGCCCCGGCAGCATCCCGGCAGCATGAGACACCAGCCCCTCGCTTCACCTCCAGTCTTGGCATGTCACCAAGCTTGCAGAACACGTCCAATAGAGAGTTCACCAGGACCTGCCAACATCGTTGTGGTGAGTGTATAAGGAAGGTATAAAGGTTATAGTTCTGATGATCAGTCAATTTTCTACCTGTTAAACAGTGATAGTAGGTCAGTGTCAAAATAAACTATCAAAAACGTCTCACAATCATTTTTTCAACACTACAAGTAACATTGTGAGGTCCTCAAATCATCAGGTAGTGTTCATTTACTGTATATACATGTACAAAAAATAGACACTTCTAAGAGATAACGAAAAATCCCACAAACGAAGACAGCCAGCCTCATCCACATCTTCCGGCTGAGTCTTCAGGAAATACTCCACCATTGCCACACCACGTGGCACACGCCTGCGGAAGCACCAACAGCGAGCAACCAAGGTGGCGCACCCATGGAAGCTACCAATCTACCGATATCTACCGCCATCCAAACAAAGCGGCGCTCCTCTTATCAGAGATTCGGTCTGAGAGCTGCTTGGTTAAGATGGAGACAGTGTACCTCCACAAATCCATGACTTTTTGATTTTTTGGGGGAGGGGAGGTCAGGGGCAAATTCGACAACAAGGGCCCCAACAGGACTTGACTGTGGCCTAGTTGAAGCATTGTGGGTTGTAGTTGCATTTTGACAGAGATTCCTTCAGGAAATTGGTGAACAGAAACAAATTCAGAACCTGAAATCCGATTGATACACCATTATGATCCGAAGAATGCACCAGCACATCTTTCAAAATCTGTCCATCTGAAGCTGGGCACTTGTCTGCCTTGAGGTTTTGCTTCTGCATCTCCTGCAGTTCAGGATTTTGCTCCAATAACACACGCTACATTGACAATATCAAACAAAAAACATTGACAATATCAAAGAAAAACGCTGTGTATCCTTATAACTCGCAGTCTTTTGACCTTGTTGCTGCCATGGCACTACTTCCCCTGAAAACTCACATATTTTCCTTAAAATTCAATGGTTGGAAGATGATTAATTTCCCTTTTTAAATGGCCCCCTTTTTGGGGACTTTGGGGTTAGGTTTTATGGGAAAGTACCCGACGGAAGTTCCCCACATGAATTTGATCGGCCTCGAGAATATCCCAAGCTTCATCCAGGTGAGATCCAGATCTTGCAGCTGTATCCATCAGCAAATTCAACGTCGCCTGTCATCCAACCATCAACAGGGCACTTTTTGCGGTTGGATACCAATCGAAAATGACACGGGGCTTTTCTTCACCTAACAAATTCACCGAAAATTGAAATCCAGAAAATCATCTGAACCTCTTAATCTCCATGACTTTGGAACCTCCAGCCGGTACAGTCATTTTCTGGGGTTTCTTAACTGTGGGGTACTGTTGAAATCGGCCTCATTGGGTGCAACACCGAAGCGCAGCATCTCATTTCGGAGCCACTGAGCCTGAAATGTTCAATCTGGAACTGTATCTGACCCTAAAGTCTTACGTTTCTCGAGGAAAACATGCTGAAACATCTGCACCATCATGTTCTAAACTTTTCATGATTTAAGAAACTGCAAGTGCAAAAAACAACGCTCAACAAAGGGGCTTGCAAAAAGTCACACCATTGACCTCCTTTGAAATCAGTTGGTGACCTGTTCACTCCAATGCTTCACCCCAAATCCGTCACCTCCTCAAAGCCACTCCGGGACAAAAGCCCACGCAGCAATGCATTGAAAGCAGCTGAGCTGACAAGTCGTGCCTCATTTCTTTGAAAGAAGTGATTTTTCAAAGAAATCATTTAGGATCATTTAGGTATGTTAAGTCATCAACTCTTCCAAAAAATGTCACAGAGATTTTTGGAAGAACAGTCTTGAAAAATTCAATGTTTGGAATTGCTTCATGATAATCACCTTTCCTATTTGACACTGATATCTTGTTGGTTTGTCTATGAAACCTGTTGAGATCTGAACATCAGAGCTTGCTTTGAGCTCGTCGAGAAAGCCCAATGCCTTGCCCACACGAAGCCACGACATAATTCACATGACTCACATGACTGACATAGTCATATGACGACTTATGACGGTCCAGAAATTTTCTCCGGTACATGTTTGTCGATTCTACTTAGACTTGGCAATCACGAGCTCAGCGCCTGTGCCACCTGATTGGAAGTGGCACTGGACTCGAGGTAATAGTGCCTTAGATGTTCAACGATCTTGAGCATGCCTTTGATTAGATCCTGGACACTAATTATACAAATGAGTTGCAACTTGGAAAAGTCATTTTGACTTGGCATACAAGGGATATCAAGCAATACTCATTACTCAGACACCATTGGAAAAAGTCCAGGCAACTCGTCTGAAAGAGTTACATTCTCTTGAACCTTGCTTGTCCTGCACACCACCATCCAACAAAGAGCCTTTTGAAGAGAAACTTCCAAAACTTGCATTTCCTCCCCACATCAATGCAAGGAACAACATAGCTCGCATGCCACCAAAGGCCTCCACAAACAATCGACACCCCTCGACTCATCCGCAAAAAAAAACTCCTTATTTCATCTAATCTCTCATTAAATTTCTCACAAGAACCACAAAGCATCAAGTGACATCACTGAAAGGAACGGACTCACATTTTCTATGGGGGAGTTCACGATGCATCTTTAGCCAGAACTGGACTTCTGCCATACTGAGGCTTGCTCAGATGCAAGCTTGATTTTCTCACTTGAAACCAAGAAGGCAAACGGAACTGAGAGTTTGCATGTGAATGATTCGACTCGAAATTGAATGCTAGCTTTGTTAACATCGACAACAAGTGAAAATCTCCAACGCGCCTCCTTGGAGCGACGGCTCCCGGCGGCACGGATCTGGCGTAAGGCATCTTGAGCTTGTTCCAAACGACCTTCCTGCACATTCATTCACCATTCACCATTCATTTTTTGGACCTTTTTCAGGATGATATGATGATTTGGATGGCAAACAAAAGTGAAAGGTAACAATCAATGTGATGTGTGTCCTGAACAGCAGCAAGGAAGTCTTGGACGCTCTTTGCGGGTAAAGCCTGAAATTCCAAGGCGTCTTCCAAACTCCCAAAACGGCTCCCCTCGGCAACTCCAAGATGGTTCCGCCTTGAGGCAACTCTGAGACGGTGGAGTCGGTCGTGCAACGATGCTATGCGATGGTCGTGCAGCACCACGAAATCCTGGAGCAGGATTTAAGGACAAATGGAGATGTTTCAAATAGTGTTTTTCCTCACCTCTTTCAACTTGAGCACATCAAAAAGAATCAATCAAAACAAAAATTAAAGAAGAAATGATACAGCCTGCATGATTTCATGCTACTGCAAATAAAATCTATGGCTCCTGGAGCAAAGCGCTGACCCGGATTTTTTTGACGACCTTGAGCGCCTCAAGTTGAAGACTGTAGAAATCTATACAAAGGAACAAAATGGTTGTATTATTGTAGAGGCTGAACCAATCAGATAAGAGGCTATCGTGTTCAAATCTTTGCAATCGAAATGACATCAAAACTGCCAGGATTAAGCAAAAATGCCTGCCATCCGTCTGTGAACATCTGCAAACACTCCCAGTGGGAAGCTTATCTGGGAGAAGCGGCCCGCTTGAAAACCCAGGCTTTCTTCATCATCATCTTCTTCTGGAACTTCGCCTACAAACCGATACCCAAGACGAATAGTGATCCTGCATATCTTACCAAGGAAGCCAATTTTCATATATCTACTCAAAGGTGAAGAAAGTTATTGGCCGGTGAAGTAGGTGGTAGAAATCGAAGCTTTGAAGTGTCTTCAATCAGACACTTGGCAAATACATGCAAATACTGTGCGTTTCGAGAGCAAGGGGATGGAGAAGGATCTTGAGGCTACATCCAATAAAGGCCATATAATGGCCAGCATATTAGCGGGACAAATCACCAATGACCTTGTTCGACATTTCGCGATGCTTCCATCATGTCTTCCCACTTTGAAATTGGGAGAAACGAGCCCCAAAAAAATCGATCGAACCACTTGATTGTATGACATTGGTGTTTCGTCCATCAGAGACCCTCACTCGATGCCGCCGCCTTGTCGTTCTTTTTCTGCTTGACAAATTGCCTTGAAAAATCGCACTGTCAGTGCAGCCAAAACGCATGTCCGGGTAGCAAGAACTGGTTCCAAAGCAGGATAAAGTTGCCAAGTCTGTTCTCTAGACACCTGAAAAAGAATTAAGCACAACGAAACGAGCTTCAGCAGCTGTATGTAATCAGTTCTGACAAACCAAGGGCCAAGCGGACAACGTGGCAAAGTGGTGCCTCCGCAGTATGCACATCACTCCATTCAGAACCACCCAAACTCTAAAGATCCCGACCCTGGAAGACGCCGAGGTTTTCGGGGTGCCTGAAGCAGTCCAATTTTGTTCAATCCATCTCGAAACGAATAAATAAACCCAAAGAATACCCCAACAGCAGAGACATGACGGGTCGTTTTCTGCGGATTGGAGGTGGTACTAAGCTATTGCTGTTGGAGAAAAATCAGGCGGTCAAGGTGTTACTAAGCTTCAAACACCTTTGCCGTTGCCGTCCTTCCCTTTGGATTTGCCTTTGGCCTGTCATTTCCACTTGTCAAGCGCTGTAAGGCATTGTGGTTCATTGTAGAAATTTCATAACCAGACCTTGTAGCCTTTTCTTGGCTCAGCTGGTTCTACGGTTTCTGCCTCAATCGTCACAAATACCAGACACTTTTCTTTTGATCCTTTTTTTGCACTAGCCAAAAAAGGAAAGGCTTCTCAGTTGAAAAAAGTGGAAAACGTTTTTTCCCAAAATTCCCCACAGTTGGCTGCCATGTGGAAAATGGCTGCCATGTGGCGGCCGTTTTGAAAAATTTCGCACCAAAACTACAACCAATGCGGATTTGCCAAGACACCCAAGGGGTATCTCCGGCAGCCTCCAAAGCTTGAGCGCAACCAACAACGATGGCACAGCCGGCCTCCGACCAAGCGGTCCCCGGCTGTGGCATCCATGGGATTGTTGTTTTTTTTAACCCTCATTTCCCACAAAAAACTTAAACCAAACGTAGGTAAATATATACAAATACATGGAAGGTATTGGGAATAGTTTTTGCATTTGAGGGTTGAAAAAAAAATGGAACAAACATAAAAAATAGAAAAAAATATTGAAAAAAAAAATCCTCCCAGTCAAATCGAGCAGATTTTTCGGGAAAAAACAACTCCAAAATATTTTGAAGGTTTTCAGATCCAACAATTTCAAACCATGAAAAAAATGAGGAAACCCATTTTTGTCCCTGGACCTTTATACTTGCCCCGTTACCCCAACACATCTTTGACATTCCACCAACAGCCGTGCCTTCAAAATGGCCGCAGGAT
Organism: Breviolum minutum Mf 1.05b.01; assembly: GCA_000507305.1. NCBI lineage: Eukaryota > Dinophyceae > Suessiales > Symbiodiniaceae > Breviolum > Breviolum minutum. The sequence continues at coordinate 4,573 of DF243739.1, read as the reverse complement.
CTGCTAAAGGAGGTTTGCTCGGGTGAAGGACTCCCGGGGTCAATGGCAATGCTTCACCATCTGCCCCTGTTTGCGTCACCTCAGCCGAAAATCCAACCAAACCAGGAATTTTGAGTAAAAAAACAACCAACAGCACATGTTTCTCAACGGAAGGCCAAGACTTTGAGAGAACATGTATCAAAACAAACAAAAATCAACAACACTTTTGGGATGAGAACAGCCGTTGGTGCGCTCATCCAGCCTGCAGTTTTTGTGAAAACAAACTGAGAAGTTCAAGCTGTCACCTGTGTACAATAGACACTTTGGAAATGGACCGCATGGTAAGGTCCCTTGTTGGTTCCCCAGTGAAACCTTTCCATATTACAACCTTCCATCAAAAAGGATGTTTAGGGTGGAAAAAACCTCTGCCGCAAGCATGCCAGCAAAATGGGTGATGTTGCAAAAATATCTACAAACAGAACGTAACACTGAATTTCAAAATGGCATGAAGTCAAGACCAAGGCCGCAATGCCTTCGAAAAACTGAGGATGAGACCCTCACCGGGCTGTGGTTGTTGGGATTCTGTTGTCCCGCCCTACTCATCTATAAAGCCGGAAAAATTCAAAAACGAACGTGCCCTGAAAAATGTCTTGGCCACTTTTGGTTGTAGTTCCCGTTAACAAAAGCTTCCGAGAATGATGATCGCAGAACAAACAATTGGTAGTTGTGTTTGAACATAACACTTTCCACCGTTTCATCTCACCACCTTCCGCGTGTCCCACCCAAAATTTACACCCATGAAAATTTTAAAAAAATGTTGTGTAAGTTTACATTGACAGTAACAAATCAAATCCTGCCAAAACAACGTGCTAACGGACCTTCGTTTTGGCTGCATTAAAAAACCACCTGGTCAAAAATTGTTTGATTGAATCTCGTTACACGGATTGTTTGTTGGTTAAAAGAAAAAACAAACGACCACCACCACCACCACCACCACCACCACCAACAACAACAACAACAACAACAACAACCAACAACAACCAACAACAACAAAACCCACAACAAC
>DF243738.1:0-37122 GCA_000507305.1 Breviolum minutum Mf 1.05b.01 | reverse complement strand
TTTGCTGCCCTCTGACAGCAGCCAGAATTTTTGCTTTAGCTTTTTGAGCCAGAGCAGCTGAGTAGACATCACTTACTTCTTTTCAAGCAGCATGACTAAGGCCTTGCCATAGAAACATATATATATGTGGCGCATGCACCACCCGTTTGAACAATATGCTCGTCAAAATAATTAGATGATTTCTCAGGTGAGTGAACATAAGAAATGAAACCACCACCGAGAATCTAGAACAATCATGGGCTACTCTTCTGTTTACAATCATGGAAGTGGAACATGGGTACCTGGAAGATCAGTTTGTGTCCGAACAAACACTTATTTCACTTTTATGATCGTACGCCCACCAAATGGTCCTAATACATCTGATGGACAAAAAAACATTACAGGATCATCACTGATCACTAGGATCATCACTATGTTCGCAAAAGCATTTTCCAATCATGCCTGCTAAACATTCAACATCCTCAAGTCAAACCATACAGTACATACCTAAAAACATCATACCTGGACCTTGCAAAACCACCTCCCCAAAACATCGTTTTTGGCAGGACCTTTCTGGATGAGAAAAACCCAATCTCCAAACTTTCACTTTGGCCCACGGGAGTCAAATCTCCTTATATTGAGATAAATTCATCCCACCTTTAATGACGGGAATCCTTATAATGGGTATAATTATAAACCCTACTACTATAGCTGGGTTGATGAGTTTATCCATGTTTATCCCCTAATTATTATATGGAAATAATGTGAGTTTAGACCCCAGCACATGTCATGTGTTGGAGTAAGCTAAAGAAGGATCCGTTCAACTCACAATGTTCGCCGCAAAGGCTACGGGATACTGCAAGTCGAACTCCAATAGACAACCTGTGCGTGTGTGAAACATGATGAATAGCATTGGGTAGCAATATTGAAAAATACGACAAGATACACTATACACAATTTGATTCAATATGTACAGCAACAACAAGTAGTGATGCTACAAATCTGAGAATACAGGGTACACACAATTGACAATCCATGCCAAGTGCACACGTTGCACCGAACAGCCCACAAAAAGGGCACACAATATGCTTTCAAATATGTTTTCTCCCACCCTACTTTTCAACCCCAAGTGATTTGTTCAACCCTCAACCCCAAACGTATCAACAAAGATCTGGGGTCCAAACTCCCATTTTTTCCATGCAATAGGGGATAGTCATCACCCAGATATTCGAAGTTTACATGCCCATTATTAGAATTCCATTAATTAAAGGTGGGATGACGATGGGAGTTTAGACCTTGCACTATATGGATGCACCGACGCATATCCCTGAGGGCACCGACGCATGGCTTTTGGACAGACAAAGACGAAATCAAAGCTGGCCTGGATTGCTAAAACGGAAACACCATTTGAAACATATTATATATATATATATATGGGTGTTTCCAAAAATAAGGGTACCCCAAAATAGATGGTTTATAATGGAAAACCCTATTGAAATGGATGATTTGGGGGTACCACCATTTAAGGAAACACCCATATAGTCAAATTGGATCATTTCCCTAGGTACGTTAGGGATGAACATTTAAAAAAATTGAAACCACCGCCTAGCTAATGCTAATGTCTCATTGAAAAAATGGGTACGCAATAATTATATTTTTTTTCAGTGGATCTTTAATTCCAAAATGTATTGCAAAGGGGGGTTACTACTGGGATGTCGACATTACACATTGATATTGATAGAGAGACAGGGTTTGGGATAAATGTCATCTTTTAACATCAGTATAACAAATGGTTGACTATCATCTAGTTACTTGGTGGTTTCAACCCTTTTGGAATATATTTTTTGGAATATATTAGATATCTAAGACAAACTGGATCATTACCCCAAAGTTGAAAATAAAAAGAATATTTGAAACCACCCCAGTCATCATTTTTTAAACTCCTCATACCTGAGATGTCTAAAAACAAACCACCGAGTTTGTCGGAAACTTGCCAATGAAATGAAAGGCTTGAAGGTGGACACGATTCGACATGAAACTCATCTATCTTGTTATAGAGCCCAACCAACAATATGAAGCCATCCAACTCAATAGGGAATCCTTATATATAGAGACATTCATCACAAGCCCCTGTTACAACGGTTACTGTAAAAAAAACACACACACAACATAACAACTGATATTTTTCCAATGCTGCCTCGGTGTGTGTTTGTTTTGAGGCAATTTCTGACAGACTTTCAAATTTTCCTCCAAAAAATCCCACCTGGAAATCGACCCAAGCCATCCAAAAGGCACCATCACTTCTGAACCTGAATGAATTGTGAAGGTAGCTTCCTTCATAGGCCGTTTTTGTAGAGAAAGAACGCCATGACAAATTGTTAAATAATAAATAACCCATAGGATCCATGTATGGTATATTTAACTAAATGTGTTTGATTTTTATGGTAAATGTAGGTGAATATACCATACATGGATCCTATGGGTAATAGCTAAAGGTTGGTGGTTAAAGGTTCATCAGTTTGTTCGAAGGTTTCCTTTTTGAAGGTGGATATTGATAATGGATGGGAAAGACATTCTTCATCTGCAAACCCGGTTAGCCGGGGAAATCGGCGCGTTCGGAAACCGAAGGATGTGTGGGAAGGGGTTTATGGCTACTGGGATGTCCCGTTGGAAGTGGATGGATCAAAGGTGCTCGGATCAGTGGGTGATTTCACCCCAAGGAATACCATATCTATAAGTAGATTAAATAAGTTAAGCCATCTATTAACCATTGATCCTAACTTCCTTAGAACATCCAAGTAGTTGGGAGAAGGCTAAATCTATCTGCATCCCTGTTCGTTTCGTGCTGAAAGGTAAGCTTTGGATTGAAACACTTTGGACAACAGTCAGTTTTGAACATCAAGCATTGCGCAAGGCTTTGTTGCTGAATATTTGCTACATATTGCTGGCAAGTTGACATTTTCATAAGTTGGAGGGGTAACGATGACTATGCCCAAAACATGTCTTAAATTCTCATTGTAGGCTGGATAGCGGAGATCTACGTCTACGTGCTGGTTTATCTCTCCGGAAACAAGGGCTGTTCGGGCAAAAAAAAGGCGGCTCTTTATTGGATATATGGTCCCAAAAAACAGGAAGAAAAAGGAATATCCCACACTGCAACATGCATTGCATTATCAAATATTATCAAACTTGAATTAAACACTTGGATGGTGAACTTGTTCTATTGTTTTTTGACATGTTGATGCGTTTTCCACATCATTTCTCATGAAGCCACCATCCCACAGTTACCCTCGTCATTCTATAATTCGCATCATATCCAACATTACTTTGGTGTATTTTCCCAAAGCTAAGAGGTGTCCCGCGGGGCCCCGCAAAAATGATATGCAAGCGGATGTGAGATACCCTAAATCATTCCCTTCATTTTAAACAACTTTTTTGTCTGTGACCAAAAAACTCAATTAAAACAAACTTGTTGATGATCGAAGTACTGCACTGGGAAAAAAAACAAAAACATAATAAATATAATAATAATATATATAGAAGACACATACCACTACCCATGACGGAGCCATGGGACTGGTTGGTATATCTACCTACATTTGCAATAAAAATCAATCATTCAAGTATGTCAATCTATCATACATAGATCCTATAGGCTATGGCAATGATATACTAGTTGGAGGTTTCGAGCCATCTGAAAAATATGACTGTAGTCAAATCATCTCCCCAAATAGGGATGAAAATAAACAATGTTTGAAACCACCACCTAGCAAAACACAAGTTTTCAAACATCGAAAGGTGGTGCAACAAAAATCTTCCATTTGTGCGCCACCTTGGTCGTAGGCGTTTGCGCAAGCCAGGAAAACGATCCCAGGCCTTGCAGTGAGATCCGTGTGGTTTTCAGGATGCAGCATGCGTTTTGTGGATGCAGGGTGCAGAATCATCTAGGAAACAAAACATCCCTAAGAATCCTTGGGATGTGATGGGGTGTCAAAACCACCTGTTCTAAGGCCCCAGGGGTGTCACTAGGAGGGTCTGGTGTTTCCATAGGAGGGGTCAGGATTCTTAGGGATGAAGGATTATGGGACTAAAAGATCCCTGAAAGCTTGAAAAACCAACACATGGCACAGTAATTCAAAGAGTACAACACATAAACAAACAAACACTTTCAGGTTGGAAAACTATTTGTCGTTACACATTTATCTGGCAAAATCAGAATAGTTCACCAACCTATATTTCCCGATATATGTGACTATTGACATGCTAAACCTTCAACTGTTCATGGCAACTAAGTCACCTCATTACCTCTTCTTGCGTTGCGTACTTTCATCCAGATCTAAGTTATCTCCGAGCAAAACGGTTCCATTGAACGGATTTTCACTTGGACCTGCCACCGCGTTGAACTTAACAACAACAACAACAACAACAACAACAACAACAACAACAACAACAACAACAACAACAACAACAACAACAACAACAACAACAACAACATCAACAGCAACAGCAACAACAACAACAGCAACAACAACAACAACAACAACAAAAACAACANCAACAACCACAACAACGACAACAACGACAACAACGACAACAACGACAACAACGACAACAACGACAACAACGACAACAACGACAACAACGACAACGACAACAACAACAACAACAACAACAACAACAACAACAACCACATCAACAACATACATAATAGTAATGATAATAGAATTAAACAAAAAAAACAACATTGTCCTATTTTCTGACTCCGGATCCGCCGCTGATTCTATGTGTTGGTTTTGTTTGTATGTTCAAAACAACGTTAAATTCAGACGTTGACTCTAGCAACCAAAAATGAGTGCAACATGTCTGGTGATTTGGTGAATAGCAGGATTGTCAGCAAGGCAACAACAAACAGCCATCCCTCCCTTGACCCCCAAAAAAACAAACAAGTATCTGAAACCTAAGTCTTGATATACATAGGATACATATAGAGATCAAATTTAAATCTAGATGGATTGAAATTGTGTTTTAAGCACCTATCGAATTTACTACCAAACATCTTTAGTGTCGATGGCAGAAACCAGCACCGACCTCATCTCCATCGCACCAACGCCTGACAAGAGTCCAGTATTTTTTGGTGATGGAAAGATCTCATGTCTTTGGAAAGAAGCATTCCATTACACCCCGGAAATTTAACAGCCCCTAAAAATAGTCAATCCCACAAGGAAACTAGGCTTCCAATCATCATTTTTCCGAGATATTTGTTAGTTTTCAGGGGCGTAATTTCCAACTCAGTTGGTGTCTTTCCAACTGAGTTGGTTTGGTGTCTTCAAGCCAATGTGAAACATATAATTAATTATATAGTCAAATTGGATCATGAAACCCCAAGTGGAAAAGTCGTTGGAGAAATTTGAAACCAGCACCCAGGCACCACAATGGAACTGAAGCCTCGCAAAAAGTTTTCTGAAGAATGGCACCATTGGATTCATTGACCGTTTCTCTTCCATTACATGCTTGTACCCAACAGAATCCGCAAACATTGAATCGTTCACTTGAAGCTTTCTCGGCAGCTTTTGTTCCCTTACCCATAGGATCCATGTATGGTATATATATACCTACATTTGGTTGATTTTTATGGTAAATGTAGCTAAATATACCATACATGGATACTATGGGTTATACTGTAATCTGGTTGAAGTGTAAAAATCAAAATTTCACGTGCATACAAGAACACAACTTAAGCATGATTCGCCAATTGAAAATACCACCAACATATTCATTTCTATGACCAGTCATTCGGGCGATATATGGAACTTATTATAAATTTGAAAGATCTAGTCATGACACAGAATGACGTCATGCGTTCCTGCATCCTTACCGTTTGGTTCTTTCACATCCCAGGTGCACCATAATCATCTTCCCACCGGCGCACCCATTCCAGCGCTTGTCGTTGCCCCAGGGATTTCGCAGGAAGAGCAGGCGTTGTCCCTGATGTTTGTCGATGAGAGCCCACCCCCCTGAAAAATGTATGAACCGTCTATGGACCAATGGAAGGGTAGGTGACGTTCTCAAAGTCTGTGATGAAAACATCTTAAAGGCTATTCTGGGCAAATTTCAGTGATTATTCATCTATCTAGTCTGTGCATCAATTCCGTTGATTTCCGCTATGTATTTAGAACCACTACAAAATGACATAGCCTATTCTGGGAAGTTTGACAGATACTACAAACTATATATTTCAAACATAAATTCACCGTAAACTTGGAAAATCCCCTGACATACCCGCGATGTTAGCAGCAGTTACCAGGCACGGCCAGGTGTTGTATTATCACGGGAACCTACGGGGACCACCCCAATGCCACACCCCCAAATAATAAGGCCTTATTAACGGACCATCAACCATTGGTTTCCTTTAATAAGGCCTTATTTCTTGGGGCGGAGGTGGTTGCATGGACCAACCAACCCATCGAAAAACGGCTCCCATTTCCTGGATTTTTTCCCATACCTGGAGGCAAATATACAAGTCGCAACGTTCAACCGATGTGTTTCATAGACTGATCAAAAATGAACTTCTAGTTGGTGGTTGAACCAACCGCATTTGAAACATATGCGAACCGTCAAATTGGATCATTTCCCCAGGTAAGGGTGAAAATACAAACAAATGAGTTGCGACCACCTAGACTTTAATAACAACTTGCCTATTGGTTCCTTGGAAAAACGCAGACCCCTACCCATCCTCTCCCCAAAACTATTGTTGAAGACCAACGAAACAACACGTCATTTTGGAAAAACATTAAAACACTGCTGCAGTAGAACCACCTGAGCAACCATCCAGTGGCCCATACCGCATAAGATCCATATATGTATTTAGAAAAAACATATGAACTTAAGTTTACACGTTTGCGGCAACCAAAAAGAACAAGAGTCCGAGACCGAGACTTAATAAAAATTAAGAATGATAGAATGCTCAAACCAACCAACAAAACCAGCCAGCTGAAAAAAAACTGACTGCCTCAACCTCAACTGCCTGCAACAAGGAATAGGCATGTGCTTCAACCAAACCATCTTCTCTCAAGTGTTCCTGACAGCACGACAGCCTCTGACCACAACAAAATCAGGTCTCAAATGGAGTTCCCTGGTTCCCTTAATAGGTGGTATATACTGCCAATTGGGTGATTATATATACAACACCTACCACCCAGTAAGGGAACAATCGGAAACAGCTATTGAAGGTTTGCAGCTATGAGTTTTTGGGAAGCATATAAGTATATATATATATATACTTAAAGAATTTGGGTTGATTTTCCAAGTGTAAAGTCAGCTATTGGCAAAATGTCTGCCAAATATTTCTCGTTGGGCCCCATGAAACTGAACGTTCCGTCTGTGGAGGAGTTGAGGGTCCGGTGACCGGTGAAACATCTTTAACACCTGTAGGCTTAAGTCCCCGAAAACTAATACTGTATGCCAATGGAACATCACCAGTTTTAATAGTAGGAGAGACATCTTCAAATTGTTTCTTTTTTCATTGCCATGTTAGTTTTCACGGGGGGTAAGTCCCACAACGACTTGTACGGTAGCCATTTTCATGTGCTAGTTAGCGGCTAGTGCCCAAGGCGACTTCTTTCGGCAAGACCTCGTATCAGGGAAAATCGTAATGCAAAACACAACCAAAAACACCTTAGATATCTTACACACTGAACAACAACATGCACAAGGGCTGTCAAAATCAGTTTGCAACTAAAAAGGATTCATAAATCATGGTTTATCTATCCTTTAAGAACAACTTTCAAAACAAGAATACCAACCCCCCAAAAAAAAACAAAAGTGGGAGTCACATGAGTCACTATAGATTACCATGTACAGTAACAAAGAAATCATGTCACAGCCAGCTTAAACCCCGTTCACCCCATGGCGTGGCATTTCACGCCGTTTTCGCCACCCTTCGCAGTCGGTCCTGTCCATGTTTGGCTCGCATGGAACAAGCGACCAAAAAACTCTGACGATCATAGCTCCTCACCTGGAGGGTGGTGGTTAATAGCCATTTCCTTTGATGAACATTTCCGTTACTTCTGGTGGAGGTAGGTTTTTCTTGGGGTGAGTTGCGTTTGGATTCACATGATTCACATGCTTTTGGCATGTTTGCAATCAAACGAATTGCCTGGAAACACTGCACCAAGGTGAATCAGAAGTTGGTGTGAAATGTTTTTGAAAAAATCGACCAATGTGCATTGTCCTTGTTGTGGGAAACAATGATAAATGGACATTTGAAAATAAATATTGATAGTATAGGCAGTATAGGTATGTATAGGTACAGTAGCATTTTGAGTGTTGCCATTGCTGGATCCTCGATTGTAACCTGTTTTTTCCTTAATCAAAAAAATACAACCCAAGATTCCTGCCCCAGAGTGCAAGCAATTTGGGTCTAACGTGAGCTTTTTTGTCACAACAATCAATGCCTTAAAATCTGAGTCCACCAGGCACATCACAAAATGAAAGGATCACAGCTTTACTACAACACAACTACAATATTACAATCTTCAAGTCACGGTTACTTGGAGGATCATCCCAGTTAGTAAGTAGATGCAAGTAGATACTAACCCCATTTATAGGCCATGAGTCGGCGTCCCACAACCCTCCAAATGGGGAGGAAGAAAACTCATTCCCAACTCACGGCATCTCAGGTCCATCCAGCCCCGGAAGGCACATATAGGCAGCATGAAAAAGCTGCGCATTGGTTATTCTTGCCCCTCTCGGGTTAAGCTTGCCACGGCGCTTGCTCGGTGGTATCCAGCCGTGCAGTTCACCATGCACATGTGACATCCCACATTTTCTTTGGGCCACCTTTGTCAATTCAACTTTTGGCCCAGTGTTGGCCACAAGCTCTACAGGTTTGCCATCCTGGCTGTCGGGTTCTGGTGATCCAAATCCAGCTCTGGCAGCCAGGGGTGGAGCACCCCAAGCTGTACCACTGGCGGTCGTCCTGGAGGTGACGGGTTAAGTCCATCACCTGGTTGGTGTTTCAACATACCTCAGTAGGCACAGGTGATGCTGCTTCTTGTGTCTTTCTTTGGAATTTCGCACATGCAGCACGACCGGTGGATTTTTTGCTCACAAAAGGGGCTCATTCTTTGGGAGCCATCCACGGGTTGGTACCCAAACGAATCTTCCGCCCAGTGGGTGTCACGGAGGTCCACCGAAGTTACGAACCACTTAGAAGTCCTCGGATGCTTGGATTTACCAGGAACTTGGTAAATGGTTAGTAAGTGGGTTATAACCCCAATATACCCCATTTATAAGTACGGTTATAACCCATTTACTAACCATTAACTAACTTCCTGGGACATCCAAGTGATCCTGCAAGTAGTAGTTGATCATCTTCGTAGATTGGATCCATGAATGATTCAAAATTCACAAATATATCCGAATCGAGGAGATTCAACATCGTGTTGTTCCTTTTTTGTCGTAAATTTAGACTTCAGGGTCGAAATTTAGAGCGTATGCTCAAAGCACAGATTTTCGAAGAAAATGATCCTGTGTGTTAAATAGGAACGATGAAAGGTTCATACCTATGCAGTGTTTCATAGCGTAAACAAATTCCCGAAGCAAACAATCAACTGACCAACACAATTCACCGCCACACTGTGACAACTTGAATGTCCAGGAACCAAGTATTCAAATAACAAGATGTAAGCAGCCCGATTCAAAGTGACCTTTTTATATATCCCCTAGTTGGAGGTCACTTAACCTTTCAAGAGGTCACTTCACCATCCCAAAAAAAGGCCACAAAGAATTGCCAGGCGTAACATGATAGTTTGCAAAAATCAAAACATATCTTTCTGAAAGTCTGCGAACCCATATTTCACACCCTCCCTCACCATACCCCAACCATTTGAAAAATCTATGCCAGTCGAATTGGATCATTTCCACCCCATTTCCCAGGGTTAACAATAAAAAACAATGTATGAAACCATCACCCTGGGATTCCTTTCCCACCATTTAAAACACTGGGTGTTTTCATATAACCACCATTGCTGAAACCTAAGGGTTTTAACCATCGAAATTGGGGAAAAACCCATTATTTTAATGGTGGTGGGCTTCCCCAGGGATCACTTAGAATAATCATTGGAGCGAGAAAGCGGCCAATGTTCCGGGCCTCCCCCCCCCCCACCCCATCACTCCCAAACCGACTAGGATGTCCCGGGACGGAAGTTAGGATATCAAAGGTGCTCGGATCAGTGGGTTATACAACCCCAAGGAATACCCCATTTATAAGTAGGTGATATTTAAGCCAATTATTAACCATTGATCCTAAGAAACCCAACAGAACATCCAGATCCTTTTCGGGCACCACCTCTTCCCAGAGATTTTCCACGTCACGCCGATCCTCTAAGCCTTCACAAACACAGGCAGCGGCGGCGTGGGGGGAGTTTCAGAAAGCTTTTAAATCAAATCATGTCCCTAAGATCACCCAAAGCAGCTTCATACTAAACATGATGTTACCCCTAGGATCCATGTATGGTGTATTTACCTACATTTACCATAAAAATCAACCCAATGTAGGAAAATCAACCCCTCACCGTGCCAATGAAACCCTGAAATAAAGCCGTTTGAACTTTTTCTTCCCGACTAAATACGTAATCCCAAAAAGTTTAAAGTTAAAAAAGTTAGGCCCAGTAAGACCCTTACCCACAGGATCCATGGGACTGATATATTCACCTACAAGTAATAAACAATCAGCCAAAGGTAGGTAAACGTACCATACATGGATCCTATGAGTTATAGTTAAGAATCACCCTTACTTGGAGGATCATCCCAGTTAGGAAGTACTTAGGATCACCCCCCATGTTTCCTCATGGTTAAGATAGGGTGAAGTTGCCTCAAAAATGGTGGATTCAATGTAGGAAACTGCAATAATCAAGTTGTATTTGGAAATCATGCATCTGTAAGTCTGTAAGTGAAAGGCGACTAATGATCAGCTACACAACCTGAGTCATGTTGAAGCTCTGATTTCGCAGCAACATATTTCAAGCTGAGGTGGTTGAAGTTCAGACTCGGAAACTCAGCAACTTTGGACCAATGGCTTGGTGTTCAAACAACTTGGGTGGTTTTCAATAAGTATGCGCGACTAGTTAAATGGAATCGTATTCCATCATGAATCGAGGCAAACATAACAAATATTTGAAACCACCACCTAGTAAAGCTTAGTGGCTTACTTCGGCATTAGTCTAAGAACCTTTGAACATCAAAGGTTTTGGACCACAAAAACCACCACTTCTGCATCCCACGACATCTGGCCAAATGAAATAATATTGCACCTTCACCAGGCACACTTGCATCAGCCGCAGCATCAGGCACGCTTGCAGGCACGCTTGCAGCCTTCGAAAAAGCTGGATTGCCCACAGTAGCACTTGCATCACCTCGAGGTGGAGGCAACATCTTTCCAGTAGGACGAGCTGTGCTGGAGTATCCAAGGTCAATGCCACGTTGTACGCGTTTCTGGCCTTTGGACTTCTTTTTGGTGTCACCAGCCCCAGTCCAAGCCTTCTGTGGATTGGAACCTTTCTGCCAATAGGCCCAATTGTCCAAAGAAGCAAAGAACAATTCCTGCCAGTGGAAAAAAAAACAGGGGAAAAAAATCCCTGAAAACAAACTTCCCTGCACCAAGATTTTCCTGAAATAGCCAGGGTCCCATTCCCCTTCCAAAACGCTACCTTTTGGAGTTTTTGGTCCTTGTAATTTGACCAAATGACATCCCCTTCTGTCATCCTTCAGCCCTTTCAGAGTTTTCCACGAACCTCTTGAGGTGGAAAAAACAACTTGGATGTCTGGGATACTGGGCCCCCCTTGCATATAATATGATGAGATAACCATTACATAGTTGAGTCACCTGGATGCTAGTTTTTTTGGTGATCTTTTACGGATTCTACAGGCAAATCACCAGTTTTTCACCACCACTAGTTGAATTAAATCACAACTTTCCACAATTGAGCAATGATTTTTTAACCCACCCGTGACATTCCATGAGTCATCGTGTATAGCTTGTTAATAGGGATTCTTATATTGGCTTACTCTAATCTCTATAAAAATCTGAGTACGAATTTCATCCCCTATACAACCCAACCAACCCGGGGTGAAATGATGCTCAAATCACCTCCCGAAATCGGTTTCCATGGCCTGGTTGGTATACGAAATAATCCTCCCCTTCGGCCAACTGCCTCGGCTTTTCTACGAACTGTTGGTACGAAGAAAAACGACTTGTTGGTCCAATGTTGGCCCTTGCATGTTCTGTTGGAAGTTGGGATCAACGGTTAATAAATGGCTTATAACTTATATAACCTCAAAAAAAAACGGACCAGCTCTTTCTCGTCTTCCTTGTCAAGAAATTGCACTTAGGAAAGCGAGATCTGCGGTTTCCTGTGCAAGTGCATTGCGGTTTTTTGAGTTTCAATATCTAAAAAACCTTGGCCCCCAAACATCTTCTTCCATTCCCCTTCCACGCGGGCCATCTGCCAGCGACAATGTTGACAAAAGGATGCCGGGCTGTATTTGAAAACAATTGAGCCACGAAATAAACCACCTACTTTCTATTATACTGGCTGGTTTTTAGGGATCCTTACATGGTTTATTACAATCCCTCTATAAGAGGGTAGTATAATCCCCTATATATAATCCAACCAACCAGGTTTTTTTTCAATGCTCAAGTTAACACTACAGAAGCGAACATCTTAAACTGGCCACATCCTTTGTAAATCACTAGGTAGATGACAAAGTGTTGATGCCCATGTGCTTGAAACATAGATATCTATAAACATAACTTGCGACCTCTGTATGCGTTACATTGGCACCGGTGGGTTCCATGTCTTGAAAAAAAAAGCTCTGCATACATCTTCGGTTGTTCCGTAGAGGTGGCCAAAGTATTTCCAAGCTATTTCCAAAACGGCCACTAAATCAAAGTCCGTGGATATTCATGGAGAACAGAATCCATAACATGAATGGTTGACTTTTATGGTAAATGGGATGCTATGGGTAATCCATCATATTGATATTTCACGCTCAACAAAAACACCGAGAATCACCGTTGGATGTGTACCAGTTCGAAGTGAATTTAGTGGTACCATGACTGCCCCTCTTGGCACCTCGCCCTCAGACCGTGCCCACACATAGCTATTCTCGCCAGTGAAGGCCCGAAAAGCCTTGATTGGAGAAACATACAGCGGTGAATGATAACTACCAGGTGATTCAAAGTGACTTTTTATCCCCTATTTGGAGGTCACTTAACCTTTGAAAGTGTCGCTTAACCATCCCAAAAAGGTCACAAAGAATTGCCAGGTACCCTGTGATTTTGAGGATTCTGGGGTTCTGAATCGCTCCTCATTTAGTAGCAAATCACACCATCCCTGGTCCACAAGGACTCACAGGGTAGAGAAAAACATTTTTTCACATGATGTGCAGCTGGTATATTTCAGTCACAACAAGGTTTTCTGGAATTTCTGTATGATCCAAGGCTCAACAGCTAGTTTTTTGCTTATTCGCTGTGGTCACAATACGGGAGTCAGCGCCAAAGTTTCAAAGATGATCAACATTTATCTAATTTATCTGGCCAAATTATGAAACAAATTCACCTTCACCTAGACTGTTCTGAATTTTTCGGGGATTTCCCCTCCAAAACGCTACCTCACTTGAATCCGCACTGATATGTTTCTTTTTCTCACCGCCTCTTACTGCCAATCCATGATACTCCCAATCCCAATCCCAGGGTCTCTCGACGGAACAGCAATTTCCACCGCTGAGGGCAGTGTAAGAACCCAACATTTTTGCAAATGCCTGGCAGCAAGCATTCCATTTGATCAATTTGTTTCTGAAGGGGTGTCTCTTCTTTTCCTTGCTCCAAATATGGAACAAACGCGAAACACAACAAGTAAAACAAATCAAATAATCATTTTCTAAGGGCACTATGAAGGATGGAAAGTCCCTTCTTGGCAACTAAGATCGAATGGAAAAAACTCATACGTTTTAACAAACCATGGGGATTTAAGTATAAACAGAATGTCAACAAGAGTTTACAGTGGAAAATTTGTTGCCGCAACTCGGTGCGTGGTTTGTTATTGCTCAAATTTCTTCACCCCCTTGGAGTCATATTCAGATGTATTGCTTGCTGGTTGCATGAGCTATCTATATCCAACCCGATCTTGCCTACCTGTCTGTGTGCACCCATATGAAGATGAGATATGGGTGTTTCCAAAAAATAGGGGTGGGCCCCCAAAATGGATGGTGAAAATAATGGAAAACCCTATTTTTTAATGGATGATTTGGGGGGAAAACCCACTATTTTTGGAAACATCCATATACCTACTTTAGGAACGGCCCCCTTTTTCCCTCTTGTGGCGACCACACCTTTTCCAGCAGGAGCACCTAAAGGCATCGAAGTTGATGCCAAGCAAACTGTGAAAGTTACCCATGACCCATCCATGGGACGATGTTTCCGGTATATTTACCGATCCATGAATGGTTTATTTTTGATGGTAAATGTGGGTAACTATACCAGTCCCATGGATGGTATGGCTTAGATACTGTTGGTAAGTCTGGGATACCCCCATTTCTGCCATATGATCATTATTTGAGAGATTTTCAGAAGACACAAGCTGCTGCCAACCTTCAAAAGCCGAAACATATCTTAGGTAAGCATGCAGGCGAAAAGATGTGTGCGAGAACCAACAACCAAGCAGCCTTGACACTTTTACAATTCAATAGCTGCACATCCCACTACTTGGAGGATCATCCCAGTTGGTATATAAGTGGTTAGTAACCCCCATTTATAAGCCGTGCAAGGCCATTTTGGCAGAGAAAAAACCTACTTAGGGAAGTTACGATCACCAGGGTTATTAACCACTTTCAATATCCTGGGATGATCCTCCAAGTGGAGGGTATTGGATCCCCCCCCCAAAAAAAAATACATCCAACCTCAAGGGGCAGCGTTGGTGGCATGTTGGCTTCCCTCCCCCCCCAAAAAAAAACTGTCACTGATAGGATCCCGTGAGTTCTCCCCACATTTGGAACCAACTAATCACCCCAAGAAAATTCATCTGAATTTCCGAGCTATTCCCTCCGAGAAACCTTGCATGCTGAATGAGCTTCACTTTTTGAATATTGAAAAAAACATTTGGAAGAAGAAAGCAGAAAGGTAAAGAACATGTTGATCAAGAGTATGATATTCCATTTACCCCAAGTATCCTGACCCCTCAAAACTGGCTATGTTGACGACCTATACAACCCTGCTATTCAAACCCTTCCATTGGAGGGTCCAATGATCCGTAGGGTTAATATATATATTAACCCCTAGGGATCCATACCCTTCCCTAAAGTAGGTTTGATGGTCCCAATCCCATCCTTAGAATAGGAATGTAGGTTTAATCCCTTTCTTAGGACATATCTGGATCCTTAGGGAACCATATTAACCATTAACTGACTAAGATCCCAAGAAGAAAAAAAAACAAAACCCACTACTGAGGGTGTCGGCCCATGCTTCATTCCCGTTGGGTCGAGCGAATAAGGGAGTTCCTTCATCCTTGGAGTCGCCACAAGAATGGGTGCAAAGAATGAATTTTTCCCCTGAAAAGGAAAAGGAGAAACATCGACCCATACCATCAATTTTTGGGGTACAACATGTTAGTTTTCAAGGGTGTACAAGTGGATTTTGCTCAACTGGGTGAAATCTTTTTGACATCAGCAACCTGGAAATTTGATAATGCTTTGTATGTGATAAGTCTTAACTGGTTTGTAATCGCCACCGATTTCAAACATATTTGTTCAAAATGGGAGGGCCGAAACAAACATGCACCAGTTGATATGGTAAATATCCCATTATTTACAAGGCTTTATATGCCAGGTGGTGCAGGATTTCTTCCATCAACAGTATCTGAAACCACCACCCATCAAGTCTATCACTACTGCATAGGTTGCAAAACTGAAACTTGATCAGATACTGAAAACAACAAAAAAATAAAAGAGAAAGTTGCTTCAGATTCAAGCAATTGAAATGTATCTTTAGATATTGTATGGTTCCTTGGGTGCCTCAAGCAAATCACCTAAGAAAACATGTTGGTTGGTTTGACTTGCAAAAATCATCACATATCCTTCAGGCAAAAGTCAATTGATCATTTCAAAAAAAACCTCCCGGTAACCAGAACTGGCATTATCTTTGGAAGCAGGATATGTTTTTTGCACATTAGTGCACCGGACAGAAACCGTGGGTTTAGTCTGAGTTTTCTGTGTGAACGAAAAATGCCATTGGAATCTAAAAACGGGAAGGGGAATCTGAACTGGAGATTGCCAATCTAACATTTGGTTCATCCATCCATCTCCTTATCATCCGCCAAGTTCTTCATACTGACCTCATGGAGGGACCTATTTGGGTGACCTTTTCAGGGCTGAAAACGTGACCTCTATTTTGGGAATCAAAAGGTCACTTTGAAGAAGCTGGCGATGAATTCTTGTTTTAAGTTCAGGCTTCTTAGCTTTTGACTTTGGGGAACCCGTTAGAAGCAAACAAATTCAATCATAAACATCTATATATCACCATTTCAAGCAGTTGGAAGCTTCATGTTAAAATTTTTCTTCCTTTCCATCTTCACACCTAAATGATTCCTGGCCAAATTATAATATTTCACCAACCTAGGTTTCTCTGAAACAGGGGGATTTCCCTTGCTAAACCACCATTTGGGGTGAGGTCGCGTGAGGTCACTATAATTTGACCAGAATGCTCCCATTGTTTCCCTCATTGACTCGCTGAGAATCATCCCACCACTCGCGAGGATGACACGGAATGAATTCGTCCACCTTTAAAAAACCGCCGTGGATACGTCGGTTTTGCAAAGGGGATCTTGGATGTACATTCCCTACCCATATTGTCCATGTGTGGTATATTTACCTATATTCACCATAAAAGTCAGCCATTCATGTAGGCAAATATACATTTCGTCCCATGGATCCTATGGGCTAGACATCCAAAATCATCCAGGGCCACCGAAACCGAGGTCCGGTATGACTGGACACCAAAAACACACCCAGGACCCAGCCCTTTGTCTCCAGGTATGACTGGATGTCTAGGGATTTCTTGCAACAAAAATCTGAGGCGAACATGAAATCCGCCGGCCTTGCCGGCGTGTCTAGTGGAATGGGGCTTGATGACGGATTGCTTGTCTGTACTTTGCTTTTGCTTATATAGTCTAAGCTAAAGCTGATAATGTCTTTTTGGCTACTGCTGCTGCTGCTCTTGTTGCTGTTGCTGTTGCTGTTGTTCTTGTTCTTGTTCTTGTTCTTGTTCTTGTTGTTCTTGTTCTTGTTGTTGTTGTTGTTGTTGCTGTTGCTGTTGCTGTTGCTGTTGTTGTTGTTGTTGTTGTTGTTGTTGTTGCTGTTGTTATTGCTGCTGTTGGTTGTTGCTGCTGTTGCTGTTGCTTTTGGTGGTGCTTCTCGCCATGCTGCTGGCAATGGAGAGAATGGTGCTGTTGCTGCTGCTGCTTTTGGTGGTGCTTCTGGCCATGCTGCTTGCAATCTCAAGCCCAGCAAAGGCCGGCGGCATTAGCCGGAGGCTGATAAATATCTTTGCCAGTAACACGACAACTTCTTACTGCTCGCTAATCTAAATCTGAATTGCGAGGGGATAGTGGAGATTTTGTGCATTTTCTTACGCGATCTGTGAAGTGATTAGTGATCGACAACATCTAACAGCCATCTTTTTGTTGCTGAAACTAGCGTACTGCAATAAGATGGGGCCCAGTAAGTTCACCTACTTGGCTGGAACAGTGAAGGAACTGTTCAAGGCACGTCAGTCAAAATCGGGTACAAACCAGGGGGTACATGCATTGAAAAAGGTGCATTTGTATGTTAAAAAAGAATCTAAACTTAAGCCAGCTTTCTCATTGTATCATTCTAGGAAACATTCGTAACTGATAAATGATACACACCCACACCGCAAGTTTACATCCAAAACAAACCTATGAGTTAAAACTACACCCCCCTTTCCAGTACCAGTCAACACCTCAACACCATGATTCTTATATTTTGTAGTAAGGAATCCTGAACATAAAATTCTTCACTTCACTTATAGCCTTGTAGCTCTGAAAAATGCCCGGGCCCAGGTCAGGTCCTTCTGACTCCTCTGAATCCTTCGTCATCCGAAACGTCTCTTCACGACGTTTCGGTTCCGAGGTTCCCAACTGCTAAGGCGACAGTCTTGCAATGAGAATCATACAGTTTCACCTGACCCAAACACTCAATGAATGGCATATGTACCTACATGAATGGCTATCTTTTTTGGTGAATGTAGGTAAATATACCATACCTTGAGCATCTGGGTGAGCGAAGCAATTCGGAAGCGATGGTAATTATTCAGTGATCAACACCCACGTTTCCGCGACATTCCGTGAGTCCTCCTGGTTGTTTAGTAGGGATCCTTTGGCTTATCAAAATCCCTATAGAAATGGGTATGATTTTCCCCTATTCGAAGTGAGCGATGTCAAGCCTGGATACACTTTGGAAAATCTAACGTAACATCTCCCCTGAAAAGGAAAGGCAGGTTGTCTCAACCAGTCGCTTGCCATTTTTCAGGAGTCATATTCGGTAGTTTTTTTGGGTGAGTTTTTACCTCCAGAAGTTGAGATCCAGGGATTAAAAATATACACTGCGATCCCCCTAGAATAGGAATGATGGTCGAAACATCTCATCCCCAGAGGCCCCAGAGTAGGAATATAGAGGAAATCCCGAAATCTTAGGACATATCTGGATCCTTAGGGTATTTCAAGACTGGGTTACTCCTCAAGTTTTGTAGCAACACTTGGGGGTGTGAGCAATCAAATTGATAACTTTTGCTATACTGAGAAATCAACATATTCAAACAAGTGTTCACAAACAAAAAAACATGCCAGTATTGAACCAACAAAAATTGTCGTCCGAATTGCTGCTTCAACAAAAACACCAGCCTCTGCTGGGTACCCAACACGGCTCAAGGTTTCCCAATATCACAAAAGTTCAGAAACTTTTCTGAAGAATCCAGTCAGACTTCAGCGCTTGTTTTTTTTTCCAACCCAAACAAAAACGTCAGGAAGGGATCTTGGTGGATGGAATTCAGAATATGGCATCGTTAACGTTATGTCAGTCTATACAAACACACAAACACACATAAGTACCAAAATCACCGGTGAATCCTACATAGTCTGCCCAAGTTTTGGGCGCGGCTCGACCTCCCTTCGTCATATTCATCATAGCCAAATTGGGTCGGAAGCGTTCCCTTAAAAAAAATAACATGTGCTCAACCCAACCCAAAGTTCGAATCGATCTCTTACACTACCTATAGGCATCAATCCCCATATTGTCAAAGAGCGATTGGGGTGTCCAATTACCGAAACGAAACGCATAGGACATATAGGACATTTGGGTTCCATGCTACGATTCTCAGGATGTGGTTGGATCCCTAGGGCAATAGTATATGAGATGGGTGTGTTTTTTTCCGATCCAAAAATTCTATTGGTTTCCTACTAGCACGAAAAACCGTGTCCAATGGACTTTTGGAGGGATCTATACTTTTCAATCAAACCCATCCATGATTTATGGTGATTTATGGACTACACTTGGATTTTGGCTCCACTTTTTCTGGGATAAACAACTTCTGAAAACCTTTGCGCATATTTCACGAATTTACATTTGTTTACCCGCTCACACATGAGATTTATGATTGCCAATTTTCTGGCAATTGGGACTTACACCCGAGGTCAGCTTGTACAAACGTGGGGTTACATGGCGTATGCCAAACAAGAATTCCAACTGCAACAAGCATGGTATATTGATTTCCTTGGAATGAGTTAAAACACATGCCTACTAGCATCTAAAAAAAACAAGTTGAGCTACAACAAGAACTTTCTTATTTCCATTATACTGGTTCTTTGATAAGATTTGATAAGGATCCTTTCACTGGTTGATGAAATAGTCATGCGTATAGCTGTGTAATATTTCATCCCCTAATATACCCTGAACAACTAGGGTTTTTTCATTGCTCAGTTGATCTTGACCATTCAACCGGGTCCAGAGTCAACGTCGTCAACGTCATCCCGGCCCAATGGTCATGACCTCACATCGACCATCAGAGGCCAGCTCTTGTTGCAAAAAAAGTGCCTCAAATCAAAAACGGTTCGACTGGACCCGACTCAAAACCCACGAAACACGAGACATTCCATTGAGTGAATCCTGGTTGTTAAATAGGAATCCTTACAATGGCATATGTCATAATCCCCTATAAAAGTGGGTAGTAAAATCTCCTATTCGGAAGTGATTCGTCAAGCCTGGATTCCCCCTTAGAAAAGGAGCAATTTCAGCAGGGAAGGATCGTCTTCCAACCACTATTTTTCAGGGGGCATTTTGGTTTCGAGGGATTGGCAATGGGTTTTGGGACCACAAATTACGGTAATTTGAAACATTTTCGGAATTTATATGTTTTTTTCCTACTACCAACATTTTTCCAACCAAATGGGTTTCTTCGATGTGTTTTTTGGGCGCAGAAGATCCGAAATGGATTTGTTTTAGGCTTTTGTTGGGCATGCTTGGGCTATGTATATATTCAACACTGTTGGAAATAGAAGATTCAAGTTATGCTGCAGGAAGGTTCCCTTATCCCAAAAGGTGCCATTTGTGTGGCGAGTTCCTTATGAATTGCCCATGGATTCAGCGGGCAAACGGCAAATTTCCCCACTAGGAACGAGTCAGGTCGAGACTAAGTTTTCTGTCCTCGAGATCAATACACATGCGCTATGTCAGTGATCGGCTGATGGAGCCTATCAAAATACACCATCTGAATGGTTGATATTACTTTTCCAGTGTGCGGATGGTCGTGTTCTTTCTTCGTGTGGTAGCCCTTTCCTATTAGAAACTGAAAATCACAGCACAGAAGTTAGGCTTGTGTGGTACGAACATTTGAACAGCATGTATCCAAGTATACATTCAATCCATTTGAGATCAGTTCCCCTTCTGGCTACATGATCATGATTATCATCACACTGTATCAGAAACATATTTCCTAATTCAAGCATAGCGGTTCAACCACTATAATTGCTATCCCAAATGCTGCATGTATGGTATATTTACCTAGATTTCACTAAGATTTCTGGTAAATGTAGGGAAATATTCCATACATGAAGCACCTGGGTATAATTCCCAAACCTGAATGATCGGAGTGAGGAAGGGAACCACCTCGCCTCCACTGCTTCAGGAAATTCGGCCAAAGAAGCCTCAGGCCAAATGGTCAAAAAATGATCCTAAGCAAAACAAAAACAGAATTTTTCCTGGGCTTCCAGCACCATTAAAATATTGGTTTGTCCCCAATTTCGATGATTAAAACCCTTAGGTTTCAGCAATGGTGGTTATCTGAAAATACCCATTGTTTTAATGGTGGTTGGAATCCTGTGGAGACATTTCCCCCGCAGTTTTTATTGGGATGGGGTAATGATGTTTTAGCTGTATTACGATTCCGTTGTGTATGTGTGGTTCCGTGGCCAAGTCAATGATCCTTTTCAAGAATGAACAAAATGATCATTGAAACAACAACTTCACTTTAGTCAATAGGGATCCTTTCAATGGTTAGTATATATAATCCCGAAAAAAACTGGTAGTATTTCATCCCCTATACCGTATACCCCCTTAAACAACCAGCGTTTTTTTGCATTGCTCAATTGGCCCGTTATAACATTCTGATCGGAAAATCCATGAAAGATCAACCAGCGGGAAAAATCCAATCCCTGATGCCCAAAGGTAGCTGCATAAAATTTTGAATCTTCAAATTTCCAGTTACCCTAAGGATCCAGATATGTCCGGATAGAATCCGGGATTTCCTCTATATTCCTATTCTGGGGATGGGATTGAGATGATCAATCCTCTAGGGAGGGGTCTGGATTCTTAGGGTTAAATAAAAGACAAATTCGACACAAACAATTTGTCGTTGTTTTCAGCTGATATTTTTTTCAGCAGCATTTCAAATACTTACTTGGAAATGATTGGAGCAACAACACAAATCTCGGTGTTGAATGCTTAAGTTCTAGATTATATGATTCGTATCAACATTGAAACAAGGCGAGGAAAGAACAACCTTGCGGCTACACCCCGTTAGTCTGTTGGCAACACCCCCAGCATCTGAAAAGTCAATGACCATCATCTTCCAACCCCTGCTCTTCAGGTGTGAGATTGATATTTGAAATGGGAAAGTATCAAAAGTAAAATTACCCCAAAAGATGATTTTAGGGAGGTTCCAATCCAATACCATTCTCAGGTTCGGTGATTGGATCCCTAGGGATTAAGGGAAACCAATGGATTACTAGTTGGTGGTTGAACCAACCCATTTGAAAAATATGCTCGTCAAAATGGGTTCATCTTCCCCCAATTTTCGGGGTGAAAATAACAAAAATATTTGAAACCACCACCTAGTAAAATTACCCCAATAGAAGAGTCTAAAATTTGAGGACAAAGCAATCAAATCATCTAAAGTTGCCGGGTGGTCTCACTTGAGCCACGAAAAACAAAAAAACACACATTGTTACATTCCATATGTACTGGCTGTTTATTATAATCCTCACACAACACTGTGTAGTACAATCCCCTATATACCCTAAACACCTATAGTTTTTTCTTTTCATTGCTCATTCAAGGTTTCCAAAACCAAACGCCTTCTCTTGTTTTTTATTGCTGGCATACGCACGACTTCCGAAACAAGACGGTCGGTCTAGAAGGTGTGGCCACGTGGTCAGTCTGCACTGAGGCGGCTGGTGATCTTCGTACTGAGATGCTGCTCGATTTGTTGAGTTCACGCAATGGCAGAAAACAACACGTTATTTTGGTTGGCCTACATGCAAGATATTTTCCAAATGCTCCTTTCGCATGGTATATATATAAATATTACATGTGGCTTGAATTAATCTATGGAAAATGTGCTTGGAAGATGATTCATTTCCTTGTAGAATGGTCCCTTTTTAGGGACATTCGGGTAGACCCCGAGTGACAATCATTGTTTCCAACCTCAACAAATCTCCAATCACTACCTGCGGGGCAAGTAAAACAAAACACCGAGAAAAACAACAGGAAAGTGATCCTGAAATCCGGTTTTACAGTTCATTAAATGCTAACAGCTAACAAAAAACGGATTCATAAAAAAGCGGTTCTTAATTGCATTGGTATCGAACATGGAAACCACGAATATGTTCCAATAAGGTCCCCCTACGAAGTGCGGTCGCTACTCCTGAAGACATGTACCCACACATGTGAGCCCCAAATATCTCAACCCGGGCCGTTGAATCTGCAGAAAAAACGACCTAGAAAAGAGATGCCAATGACTAGTAAAATGGAAGTAAAGCAACATCCCTAGGGATCCAACCACCGAAACTGAGAATGGGAGCATGGAACCTAAATGTCCTATGCGTTTCGTTTCGCTAATTGGACCCCAAAAAATGATCCAATACGACTGGATGCCTAGGGCATTGTGTATATATAGATCAATCCGCACTAAAAACATTGCTGGAGTTCCACCCCTCCTTCCACAAATGTCTATTTTCTTTTCAGCATCCCTTCACCATTTCGGGGTTGATCAGCCGAAAAGCGCCCGGTTTTTTTTCGGACCACGGCTGGTCGATCGGGCGAGGAAAATATTTCACACACACACCCTACATGGCACGGTTTTTGTCGGCTGTGGCTGAAGCAAGTTCTTTGCCCTAAAGATCAGCTGGGACCCTCCAATGGAAGGGTGAATGAACCTCTCTTTTGCAGGGGTGCTTTGGGGCACTCAAAATAACAAGTTTTGAGGGGTCAGGCTTCTTAGGGTAGAAAAAAAACCTTTAAACTCTAAACTTCAGCAGTTTGGATTCCACCGTTTCGTGTGAACAAAACACAAGCATGCCAAACACTATGATGAAGCAACACAGAAACGTCCAGAAAAAACACACACATACTCATATAGTAATAGATAGATAATCCGATAAATAAACAATATGAAAGAATACGTAGTATATAAATATACACACCATTATCATCTAACAAAAGACTTGTAAACAGATTGTGTCGTGAGAACCCGGAAAAGATGAATGTAATGATGCATGAATACAGTATATGATGAATGTATATGAAACATCAAGAATCAAAAACAGGGTTCACTGTATGTTTTACTCCAAATCATGTATCAAACATTTACAAATATTTAAGACATTCTTTTGATGGAAGAAATCCCAAACAATCACCTGGAATGTATAAACAACTGCAAATAAGGGGATAAACTACCCTTCCCTCACCTGGTGACCGCCGGATTTCTGAACCATCAGTAGGTAAAAATGTGTCTTGTTTTGATCTTCCAAGTTTTCCAGTTTATAACTGAGAAGCAGGAAACAGTTCTGGTATATGGATGTTTCCAAAAATAGTGGTACCCCCAAATCATCCATTTTAATAGGGTTTTCCATTAAAATCATCCATTTTGGGGTACCCCTATTTTTGGAAACACCCATATAGTGGTATGAAAAAAACATGCATCATACATACCCCAAGTTCAACATGGAACCAAAAAATGATGGTTTCCAAAAAGGAATCTCCTATTCCTTTTGGTGCCGTTTTCAGGGTCCATGTCAAACTGTGGGAGGGTATCTTTGCAATCCAAGATAATATCTGGCTGGTGCGAACCACCTCCAAGCAGTTGCGATATTTGATCGGAAAATTTAGTAGGTAAAATGGCTGTCTGGCTGCTCATTTCCTCACCACTAAGCACCAGCTAGATATACAAGAATAATATAAGAAGACTAGAAGGACATCACTGACACTTAAAACGTGGTTTTGAAAAATGTTGCTAAATCAACAGACCGCTTGGCTATCAAAGATCTGATTTTTGGCATCTGCTAGAGATGGAATAAACGTTAAAAAGAAGGAACTACTTCCCCAAATGAAAATGTTCATTCATTTAACAAGTAAGTAGAAAGTAATAGAGCACCAACAAAATCCAAAAAAAAACATCAAATTAAAGCTCACAAATCGTTATATTTTCCTGGGTTTGCGAGGATATCCGTGCTTCGGCCCGTTCAACGCATCAGCCGGCGCGGCACTCAGACATATTCAATCATCATCCTGGCTGTTTTGAAGATGCCAGCGCCATTCCAAGTTGTTTTCTTGGTACGGCTTGGTGCTACCGATAGCCGATGAACATGGAAATTCAAGTGGAAAATGATTTGTGCAGTGAAATCTTAGTACGCTATCAAATGAATAACACTAGCTTAGCACCTAGATGCTACTTGCTCATATTGGGGGGCGTACGCGAAAAAAAACAGTATATTACATGCAGATTGTAACCTTATAGTCCGCCCAATCAGTCCAATCTATCAAAATATCCTGGGGCCCGGACAACCCCCTTTCCAAGTTATACAAAATCATGGTTCATATGTTGGGAAAGATTGGGGCAATTTATGGACGACGAAACCGAAAGATTCCAATTCGAATACCACAAGGCTTCAAGGGTGCCTGGCTGTCTGCCAGTCATAGCCCCTGGTTGGTTCGATGTTTTTTTTTCCGGTTCCAGTCATACCGCAAAAAACCCAAAGGTGTTCTCCTGGAAGCCTAGGAGTGAGTCGGATTGAGTTCAACCAGCCAGTTGGTTGAACATATGCACAAGTCAATTGGATGATTTCTTCCAATTTTCAGGGGTGCCAGTTCCAAAAGTCTCTGAAACCACCATCTATAGATCTGTTCGGTTTCGTGAATCATTGAAGCTTATATCAGCAAGGATAAAAATTAGAAACGTTTAAAGGCATTGAAATCACCATACCATACCAATAGTACCGAAACGAAAGTAGTCTTCCACCCACAATTTTTGAGGAGCGAGCTGTGAAACTTGCAGGGTGTAAATTGAATTTCTGATCTTGGAGTATAGCTGAGCCACACCATGCGGAGACCCCCTCGGACCGACCTCTTCTTTTCTTCGACGCTTTCGAGAGATTCATCGGTGAAGAGATTGGAACTCATCCAACGGATACCATGCAAAAAAAACAAACAAGGGGTTGGCTAGATCACAGGCTTAGCATTGGGAAAAACATCCGAAAGAATCGTGAACTTCTCAGTATTAGATGACTCATTGTTACTGTAATCCGTTGGATGGTTTTTAACATGTCCACACGAGTTCGAACGCTGCAGACATATAGATGAACAAAACATGTCTATCTATTTTTTACTTTGTTTCTTCTACTTGAAGATAAATGGGATTTATATAAGTAAAATGAGATGCACCATGGTAACGGGTAAGAAATAACACACATCATCCCAGCTGCAAATTGGATACCATTTAGCGTCCTTTAGCTCCAACTCGAGTTTGTAGATGTCTCGCTGTCTGATGAGTTGACGACGAAAGTCCCCGTGACATCTTCTAAGAGTGCATGACGCTCTCCTGCGGAGTCATTCTTCAAAGACATGGCAGAACGAAACCATATCCTGATGTAAAAGTACTGCTTGACGTTCATGCCAAGACTTGCCCATGCCAGAAGCAGAACTAGAAATCGACTGGCAAGTATAGTGCATGTGATGGGAATGTTGAATGAGTAAATTCCATTTTGATCTCTCCAAGCGTCTGTGTCAATGCTTGCAAGATAGCTGCCATTGAAGAAACATGGCATCCACAGGTTTGCGGCTTCATCATATCCTTGTAGATAGCATAGTATAATAGGCGTTGATAAGGAAAACATGCCCCAGAACCCCCATGCCTTAACGGCAAAAACTGCTGCATCTGGGCCATTTTCTTCAAGTCGGGCCACAAAAATTGGAACGAGCAACCTTAGGATTCCAAATCCAGATGCTCAGTGTATGGTATATTTACCTACATATCTTTAAGGATTCTTATGGGAGTGGTATGGGAATAGTATGGGAAACTTACCATAAGGGGGTCCCATTATTGGGGGTTCCTGAAAATTCGACTGACATGAATGGTCAATTTTTTTGGTTTTCGTGCAGGTAAACATACCATACACTTGATTGGACCTGGGTTCCAGGTTCACATGGCACAAAGACATGACACCAAATCGACTCACAGGCCGCGGGTCCAGGAAAACCAGTTATTTATAAACATCCTACTGAAACATCCCTACTGAAATCTTTCCCACCGTAAAACATACCAGAATGTGGGCGAGCGGAAATTGAACCTCAAAGTTAGGAAACAAAACACATGGAAAAAAAACACGCTGCATTTTTGTTTGGTTGTTTCTGATCCTCAAAATTTGCACAGGTGTGGCTTCAACCCCATTTGGAAAAATAGTAGTGAAGTAATTTTTGCATGGGTCGTTTCAGTAAGTTAGGGGGTAAAAACAAAATCATTGAAGTCACCACCTAGTTGCATAGAAGCACCCCCTTTAGTCATTAGGTCCTCTTCTTCACCCTTTGGTCTCCATGGTTTCTTGTATTCTACTGCCCCGGTTTTTTGCCACGAAAAATCCCCAACCCGCCAAAAACCGAGTGGCACTGTCAGACCGTAGAGGCAACACAAAACAGACATGGAGGTCTGATAGTCGGAATGACAAATCTGGATATCTGCAAATAAATCCAACGTGCTTGTCATCCTACAGCATGTCGAAAAGATTTTTTAGCAATGAACTGAGCAGCATGTGATATGAGAACAAAACCTCAAAATCAACATGTTATTAAAATGACGTAAAAACTGGATTTAAAACCCAGGGTAAAAACAGTCCTCAGCCTGTTTTGTTATATTATGATTATGTAGCAACATGTGCTTCTATTGGAAGGTCTGCACTGGACCTATAGAGATAGATCCTGCGTCTTCTCCATGGGACCTTTTTTGAACCCTGATGGGTCCACAGACCCTATGGAAAGTCATAGTTGACCTATTTTTTGGGGGGGTGGGGTGGGGTGGCGCTACAACCATCACCCTAAAACATACCCTCCGGTAAACTCACGCAGATATTTTAAAAAAACACAAACTGGTTGATTTTCCTACTGGTATGTTTGTTTTACCGGAATGTTTTCGACAAAGTGGTAGGAGTATCCAAACCCCAATCAAAATTTTCAAACCTTGTCAACAATATTTTGAAAGAACAAAATCAATTCCCAGGTCTCCAAAAAACATTTCCCCGGGAGTCCATTGGGGGACTATTTTTGTTAATGGCTGGGAACCACAAAGATTAATGGTTTTAGCAAGGGTTTCATGGTCAAATCTTGGACTTCCAGGGATTTGCCGTCCAGGGTTTTTGTGTTTGCGGCGATTCCTCTTTACAACTGTATCCCATCCCATCCATGGGGCTGGTATATGCCTCCGTTAGTCATGAAAATCAACCAAATGTAGGTAAATATACCATGCATGGATGGTATGGGTATCGCGTTTTTTTACAACAAAAACAAAGATCCCGGTGGCCGCGGCTACTTACGCCTCGCCTTTTTTCCAAAGAATCACGGATCCTTAACACATTAAAAAAAACACCTGGCCGGATACACTCCATTGAATCCTGGTTGTTTATTTTGTTTGAGAGGGATCCTTGTTTCATGGTGGCTGAAATAATCCCAATATAACTGGGAAATATAATCCCCCGTAAACCCGGAACAACCAGGGGCCCTTTTTTGATTCCTCAATTAATTGAGATTCAGAAATTGGCACACTCCGTGAAACTAACAGCAAAAGCCTGTGAAAATGCGCCAAACCCCAAAACCGCCAACTGAATTCTCAGGGCATCAAAAGCAACCAGGTTCCGTTCCTGTTCGTTTTCGGGGGTCTCGATATTTTCATAATTTACCTCTTGGCCATATGGAGCATGGCGGAAACGGTGTTTGTAAAACACGTGCTTCCAGTCCACAAATACCAGCGCCAAAACAAACAACCACAGTAACACATGCCACAGGACAAGTATCCAAAAAACAACCCCAAGGAGAAGGCCTGTCTTCACATCTGTCATGCCATCCCTGTCAATGTCCAGGCCGCTATCATGAGCCAAACGTAAATTATCAGTATAAGCACCTGCGGCTAAA
The DNA here is from genome assembly GCA_000507305.1 of Breviolum minutum Mf 1.05b.01. Classification (NCBI taxonomy): domain Eukaryota; class Dinophyceae; order Suessiales; family Symbiodiniaceae; genus Breviolum; species Breviolum minutum. The sequence continues at coordinate 8,124 of DF243738.1, read as the reverse complement.
AGAACTCGAATCACCTCAGTCACATGTGTTTTTCGTCATGAGTGTTTTTTCGTTCGTTTCATGATCCCAAAAAACTTGATGGGAATATGAAGTTAACCTACATTCATGGTTGGTTTTTATGGGATCAAATTAGTATAGGTCAATTTTCCATGCAATCCCATGAATCCTATGAGAAAGGATGTGGAAGACATCTCTCCAATCAGAGATGGTCACTGTGGTGACTCTCCCAAGTCACGAACCTCCCTAAGGGTTGAAGTTTGATGGAAGCCAAATTTCCAGATTTCAACTTAAACGTCGAGGTTTTTTTTTGCACAGACACACACACGCACACACACTTGTGACCGAAGTCACGCGGCAAAAAAAGGGCAAAAAAAAAACGAACATATTAATGACGAAGAAACAGGTGGTCATGGGTGAATATGGACGTGTTTTTCACAACAACGAAAACTGGTCAAGTCGCAGTTTCCACCTCTTTCTCAGCGCCTGTGATGGCTTCTCGTATTCGTTGCTCATCAGTAGGATTCGAACAATGCGACGTGTACAAAGACTCAAATTGCATCATGCTTCTTTGCTCTTCGAAACCAGCTGTCTCACCCTTCAAGATTGCCAGCAAGACAGTCACAAGGACATTGATAAACGTGAGGTTCGTAAACCAACCATAGTGTAACACGAGTGGTGCCCAATCTTGACCACCACTTTGTTTTAGCGTCTCGTAGGCCCAAACCACATCCACTAGGACAAAAGCACATCCAAACCAGGACGCAAATGTCATCATACACAACGACCATGAAGCATGCCGATAAGGCACTACAACCAAAAGAACTGCAACTGAAGAAATTCGATAAATTAACGCCAACCAGCTGTAGATGCCTCGCTCTTGCCCTACGAACAATTTGAGACTGATGAAGGTTATACTTCCAAAAACACAGCCAACCAGCAAACATTTCCCAACGGAGCTGAACCAATATTTACATGTCTCGCGGGCACGTGGTCTCACCGGTAAGAGATAAATCTTTTTCCATTTGGCTCCAAGATAAGCTTCATATACACACCACAAGCGGGAATAAACACCTACAGAGGGATTGGGAACAACCAGTAGATGTGTTGCTCGGTGTAAGGCAAGTGCAAAGGCACTCTGCAACAAATTCCCGCCTCACTGAACGCTCCATTCGTGGACCCAACGGTGAACGAAAAATAGTTGACAACTTAGAGGAGCAACATCTTCCAACATATGATTTTTGCAGGTTTGAAAAAACAAAAGAACACGAAATGATGTATTTCCGTAACTTGGGAACAAAACTAAAAAAAATGCAAGAAACAACCAACAAAAAACACACACACACTTAGATTAGACGGTTGAGGCACATCATGTGCCAAGTCATGATCATGTGATTCCTTTTCTTCAAGTAGAAACAACAGCCTTAAACCTGTAATGGACGCCGCCTCATCTTCGTAGACCAGAGACCACCCCATACCCTCTGGCACCCCGCTATGAAGTTTTGAGTCTTTACAGACTGTCAACACTCACACACTTTAACAAAAACTAAGGCATCAAGCGCCGAAGTCATGAAAGAAGATGTTCCATTTGATTAGTTACGCAGCAAACCCCATCAACAAAACAGAAGGTCAACAGTTCAAACCGAAGCTAGTTACGAAACAAACCCCATCAACAGAACCGAAGGTAAACAGTTTCCACAAAAGCAGGCACGTTTACACAGGAAGCATACAGTGTCTTCCCAGTGGCCCCCTGCACATCCTACAAAACACACCCCATCAACAAAACAACACCTATGACCTACAGAAGCAAACCCCATCAACAAACCAGAAAGCACCATTTCAACCAGATCCTAGAACCTACACAGCACACCCCATCAACAAACCAGAAAACAACAGGTCAAACAAACAACAGTTCAAACAGATCCAACGACCTAAAGAAGCAAACCTCGTCAACAGACCAGAAAACAACAGTTCAACCAAGACCTAGACCTAAAAGCAAACCCCATCAACAGACCAGAAATCAACAGTTCAACCAGGGTTTTAAGTTAAGGAACAATTATTCTTCCATGACTCATGCGTTTCCTTGGAAGGCTCAAGGCCCTTCGACATTCGGTTCAGACTATTGACGGCTTAAGTTTCCCCGCGAATTGATGCACATCTGTACCTGAAACCTAAAGCCTCAGAATGGTGTTTTTTATCAACTGACAATTCAAATTTGAACCGTCTGTAGCGGCAGAGCTCACTGAAGGAAATTTTCAACCCAGCGACCGTCTTCAAACATGCCATAGTAAACATGCCACAGGGGAATAACTCATGATGAAGAATCATGAACACCAAAACCAAAACAGGACAGCTCACCGTAATGCTTAGTGATGAAACAAATGGCCAGCAGAAAGCGGGACCCTAGGGAAAATGACTTAAACGAATTACCAATTAAAGTTTGTAAATTCGACGTTCGGATCATGGAATCTGGCGTTCTCCTAGACAAGAGTTGCACGGGGGCGACGCCCCGGCCCTGTGGCACCTTGTCGGACACCCACCACAGGTTACACACTTTAACAAAAACTAAGGCATCAAGCGCCGAAGTCATGAAAGAAGATGTTCCATTTGATTAGTTACGCAGCAAACCCCATCAACAAAACAGAAGGTCAACAGTTCAAACCGAAGCTAGTTACGAAACAAACCCCATCAACAGAACCGAAGGTAAACAGTTTCAACAAAAGCAGGTACGTTTACACAGGAAGCAAACAGTGTCTTCCCAGTGGCCCCCTGCGCATCCTACAAAACAATCCCCATCAACAAACCAGAAGTCAACAGTTCAAACAACACCTAGGACCTACAGAAGCAAACCCCATCAACAAACCAGAAAGCAACAGGTCAAACAAAGCCGAAGGATACAGGTTTTACTTCTTTTGAGAAAGTACACACACAATCAACCAATCAATCAACCAACCAACCAACCAACCAAAGCTAGGCGCCGATAAATTCATCCAGATCCAAATTTTGAGGATTGGATAATAGACAGCAGTACAGATTTTGAAGTTGATGAAGCTGAGGCCATGCAATGTGAATCTTTCGTCTCAAGTGAAAAATGCCACCATCCCATGAATGAGAAACAAATACTTCCTCAGTCAGTGAGGAGCAATCCTCAAAAAGATAGGTTTTATAGTTGGACATGTTTTCCAAAACAACCACAATGAAAAGGACACAACAGGTAAACAAAACAAATATATTAATATATAATTCAAACGTTGTCTAAAACAAAAAATGAGGGGTCAATTTCATGGAAGATTGCAAATATGAGATGTTCAAAGACATGCATTGAACATCGTCAGGTCTGGTCAGGGTTTGGCGGATTTCAAACACCTTGGGTTTGGAAGTATGACTGGACCCCAAAAAAGACATACCTAAAACATCCTAAAACACCGAACCTCAGATAGGAAAATGGATGGGTTGGAAGATGAGATTTCCTTTCGGGTATGTCTTATCTTCGAGTACTTTGGGTGAGTTTCAGGGAGATGACCAGACACAAAATACCAAGTGCTGCTTATAAACTTTACTGCCTGGAGTCACACTTCAATCCCTCTGGATGTTTGATCAAGGCATAGCTTGCACCACCAGCTGCTAGTGTAAGAGGTTTCACCAAAGAAGTGTTGACAGCATACCTATAGTTGATGCTGAACCAACCCCTTGCTTGAACCAACCCCTTCGAAAAAAAAATCGTCAAATCGCATTATTGCCCCAAGTAAATAATGGTTAAAAAAATGCAAAAAGTTTCAAACCACCACCTAGTTACAAATTCGGACCATGCTTTGGATCCTCATGAAGCGAATTAGATTGATTGGAATGAATCGGCAAATTGGGAATGCGGTGAGAACACCATGCTTCGTAGACCATATCAACAAAGTCATCGAACTCCGTTTTTTGCAAACACCACCTTGAAGCCGCGAAGAGACGAAGACGACAGCGAAGACTGGTGTGGTTGTAACTGGTCAGTCCAGAAGGGGACAGATATGTTTTTCTTCGTTTGTTGAATTGAAGAGGTATTTAATTGTAATTGCCACAAAGTTGAGCTCGACCAAACATCAACACAAGTGCATATCTATATAGTTATACGGAAATTCATTCTTTGCCTACAAACAAGACTATAATTCGTTGATACTCACGCAAAACATTCAAGAAGTATTTTCTTAATTTGGAAAGGCTTCCCTTACAAACCACCACTTGATCTGGTTTGTTGAGGTTGCGTTTGCTAACGTACCCCCCTGAGAAATAGTGGTTTCATAGCCGACCTTATTAAGGGAAACCATTGGTTAATAGTATAATAGTTTGTGGCTCGGAGAGGTAGGTTGACTAGCATCGGGAATCCTGGGTTGCTCCCCAAAGATCTTCCAAAAGGCAACCAACCACGAAGTCTTTTTGGTCGACTGGACTTCAAAAAAAAGAGTTTATACCCCTTGCAGTATTATATTACATCATAATTCTTTACAGGTAATTAAAGGATTCTATATCATTACAGTAGTTATAGGATTACAAAGAAAACAACAACAGTGTTTATAGAATTCAGAATTATCATTTTACAGTATTTCCAGTAATAAATTTAAGGAACAAAAAAAACACTTGGCCAAAACCAGCAGCCAAAAAAAAGCACCGCCAAAAAAAACCTGCGGGGATTTTTCGATTTTGGGAAACTTTTCCACCTCTCCGGTGGCACGCGGCGATGCAAGTCCAATGCCCGTTGTAAGGCCATCGTCGAGTTGCAGGCAGCCGGGTTCCGTGAAGCGAAGGGAAACCCATGCGTTGGATCCACGGATTCCTAAGGATTCCTTCGGATACCTAAGGTCCAAGCTTATTAACCCGGAATCCAATCCTAGTGTTTTTTGAGACTAGTCCTACTCGATTGGGAGGGGTGTACTTTCTAGATACTAATTTAGTATAAAGATCATCCCTTCATGTAATCTTCATGTAAGTAAATACACCAATCCTATGGAACTTGCGGACATATTTCACCAGAATTGTGTGACTTTGTTTTTTTGTTAGGAGGATGAGGAGAATGATTGCCTCGTTGGATGTTGGATGGATTTTGTATATGTAACATGTACAGTTTCTTGGGATTCTGATTTTTGACCAAAAAGAAAGGGTTCAGTACTAAATCCAGTTGGTGGTTTCAACCCATTTGAAAAATATACTCGTCACATTGGATCACCCTGAAGCTCCAATATGCCTTATTTAGACAATATGCCTTATTTAGACAATATTGCTTAAATTTTTACATTGCTTAAATAAGGTTCCAAAAAGTAGCCATTTACATTCCTTAAATTTAGCTCTAAATGTTATTATCAACCTTGTTGCAAAATGGTTTTTTTTCTGCAGAAAACATGTTTTTTCTGAGCAAATTGAAAATGATTAACAAAACAAAGAAGGCTCCTGTGCAGGAGTTTTTTTGGTTGGAGAAAACAACAAAGTTTCTTGTGCAACAGCAGAAATCACTCGGCTTTGTAGTGAAATGTTGAAGCCTTTTATGGCCCAAATCCTCACAGGTGTTGCCACTTTTTGCCATGCCCTTTTTGACCTACTGGCACAATCCTCACAAGTGTTGGGTGACTCACTGGATGGATCCAGGATCATTTACGGTGAGAAGTGATATTGCATATTTTTCTCTGAAATGGTGGTGCAGAAAAATCAAAAGGAAGCTGCAAGCATTGAAAAGGCACAAACTTTGCATGCTGAAAAAGAACAAGAAGGGAATCAAAGTGCTTTGCTCTTTGCCATTGAAGTTGGTGAAGGCAGTGAAAGCCAAGTTTTAAATTAAAACTAAACCACCATTTTCTGAAACAGAAAATGATACTTTCCAGGTAACTGACCTGGACAAATAAGAGAATGCGGGAAAAATGAATACACCATCATCATCAATCACCATTTATATCATCATCATCAATCACCATCATCATCATCAGTCCAAAGAAATTTGTCAGTTTTGGTAGAGCAAAGTAGCTGCTTGCTGTCCAAGTTCATAATGTTTCCTTTCCAGGGTACCCTTTTGAGTACAGCTACCACTAGCCTATAGCTCTTGTGTAGGAGCATGCTACACTTTCACAAACCTCACCTTGTTTCCTGTCAGGAATTGAATGCAAGCTCCAGTGCTGGAGCATTTTCTGGATGCCTTTGAGCCCCTGTGTAGGGGACTCTCAGAATCCAGTGTGGCAATGGGAGGTGTTCACTGAAGTTAGTACCAGAGTTGATAGGTTTGATCCCCTCAATTTTTTTGATAGAGTGACTCCTGTGTAGGAGGGAATCCTGTGTAGGAGTGACTCCTGTGTAGGATTGTGTAGATATATAGATATATGTATATTTTGGTATCATTCATTGTTTCACTTTCACTACAAGGAATTTGTGCATGGTAGAGCAAAAAAAGAAATCATTGTAGCTGCTTGCTGTCCAAGTTCATAATGTTTCCTTTCCAGGTACCCTGTAGGAATTGCACTGTCACCACCTCCCCCTTGTTCAGGTTCACTGTCACTTCCCAGGGTCCTTTGTAAAAACACATTGCATATTCAGTGCAGCTACCAGGAGCCTACACTTTCACAAACCTCACCTTGTTTCCTGTCAGGAATTGAATGCAAGCTCCAGTGCTGGAGCATTTTCTGGATGCCTTTGAGCCCCTGTGTAGGGGACTCTCAGAATCCAGTGTGGCAATGGGAGGTGTTCACTGAAGTTAGTACCAGAGTTGATAGGTTTGATCCCCTCAATTTTTTTGATAGAGTGACTCCTGTGTAGGAGGGAATCCTGTGTAGGAGTGACTCCTGTGTAGGATTGTGTAGATATATAGATATATGTATATGTATATAAGTTACATGAAGGTCTTGTGTAGGACCACAGCAAAGCAGCCTTCTTGCTCAAGCTTGTGTGTTTGTTTCAGCTTTTTTTTTCCCAGCTGTACCTGTGATGGGAAACTCGGTGAGCACAAATGCATGCCTTGATGTGGAAGATCTTAAGGAAAGCACTGAGGTGGCTTTGGCAGTGGCTCAGTCCTTGGAGCCTGCTCACACTCCACCCCAAGATGCAGATGCCAGCTACCTACGCCAGTGCTTGCAGTGCGGCAATGTATCGTATTTGAGGCAAGGGGTGTGCCTGAGCCCACAATGTACGGAGAGCTACCTCAGCCTTCCAGCGGAAGAGGTGGGTCGTCGGTTGCAATCATGGGGCAAAGAAGGTTCGACTACCAAGGCCACCTCTGAGCAGATGGAGGCAAGTCGTAAAAAACGACTTGCTCAAGATGATTGGAGTGGATCATCTTACAAGCGATCCAAGGGCCAAAAGCACAGGGCATGGTCAGCCAGTTTCCGAAAGGGTGTGCACCCAAGAACTGGCAAGCAAGGGATGGACAAGCCGGTGTGGTGGAATGGAGAATATTGGATTTTCCAACCAAAGCATGGTTGGGTAAGAGCCATCCAAGATGCTGATCCTGATGCAGAGCCTAAGGCTAGTGGAAAAGCCCCAGAGCCTTCCCAGGAAGCGCTAAAGCGGCTCGAAGAAGCCCAAGAGGCTCGAAATCAAAGGTTGGAGGAGCAGCGACAGCGACATGCTGCTGAGGCCAATATTGGCCTGCCTACCTCAGCCAAGCCTCCTGTGGCAAAGAAGGAGACTTTGGTGAATTTGCACAATGCTGCCAGTGAGGAGGGAAAGCAACTGGCATATAATGCTATGGCCAAAGCCTTGGCCAAAGAGCCAGCATTGCCAAAGATAGAAACTCCAGTGAAAGCAATGCCACCATTGCCACCTTGGCGTCAGCCACCTATTCCGCCCATGTTTCAGAATGTGTTGGCAGAGCACATGGCAAACCAACTCCCTGGAATGCTGGCAAGTGCACTGGGATTGCCAATGCCACCACCGGCCAAAGCAGTGAATTTGGTGATTTATGGAAATCCTGGCCCAAAGATGCTCCCTGCTGCTGTTGGAGTGCCTGTGCCAAAGGCACCTGAGCCAAAGGCAAAGGCTGCTGTGAATGAAATTGCTGGTGATACCACTGAAGAAGAAGAGGGTGAAGAGCCAACCAGAGATGATTGAATGGCTCCAAGCTCCAGTCTTCCAGCATGAGATGGGCAGTGATTGCAGCTGCAAAAAAAA
>DF243737.1:21435-34156 GCA_000507305.1 Breviolum minutum Mf 1.05b.01 | reverse complement strand
AAACAAACAAACAAACAAACAAACAAACAAACAAACAAACAACAATACAATAACAAAACCAAACACAGAAAGCCACACAAACAAATCAGATCAACAAAACTAAACAAGCCCAAACCAAACCAACAAAGAAACGACGCAACGTCCAAACAAATGGAACCTTGGCAACCCTTAAGTCCTTAGGCCCTCTATACACATATAATCCCACAAAACTCACACAATCTCCCAGATTTTGTCCCCGTTTTTCTTGTACCTGTCTTCTTCGACCTAGCGAAGGGAAAGGGATCGAAGCAGCATGAGAAGTGGTCATTAGATTCATGAAGGGACTGTTCGATTCCACCTTTTTCAAGCAGAGATTCCATTCTACTTTGTAAAAATCATACATATTAGTTTCAAATGAGGTTTCGGTCAATGGTCGGTTGGTCGTTTAGGTTGGTGCTTGAGCCTGTGAAAGAAACAACAACAATCATCATCGTCATCATCATGATGGTCAACACTAGCACGGCTCTTAAACAAATAAAAAACAATATAAATACATACAACAAGACCACTCCGACATTTTGCTACACACACACACCACAAAAAGCTACTGAATGTCTTGTGTTTACTACATGTATAGACATGTATAGACATACTAACATCATCTGCCATCTAGAATCTAGTAAACTTTACCTCACACAAAAAAACACAACTTCTCCCAAAAACAAACTGTTTCTAACATCCAACAGATTCATAATTTCGCCGATTTTTCCCTTTTCCATCATCCCTTCTCTTTATATCATGGCAATCCAAGGGGACCTCCCCCAATGCCACCCACCCCAAGAAATAAGACGAGGGACTATTAACCACCATTGTCCCTGAAAAAAAGGCCTTCTCAGGGCCTTGTTTCTTGGGGGGGGAGTGGCATTACCCTTAGATTGCCATGATTATATTTGGATTCCCCATTCCCTACCGGGGCCTTTTTTCAGGAGGGTCCGGTAGCGGTTCAAGACTTTTGGTCATGGCCTTCCCGACCAAGGGATTCGTCCACGTTGAGACGACCCAACAAAAGGTGACGGGAAAACACGCCCTTTAGATGACCGGTACATAACACCATGAACATGAAAAAAGTATACACAAGTGACGATGTTTAAGCTCATGAAGGATGTGATGTTAAAGACCATAAAAAAATTAAACTGCCAAAACAATCATGATTATGATTCATGATGTTAAAAGTGTGATCCACACAAAGGTCGTGGTGCTTTGGTATCGTTCAGTGAATATCGAACGGCTTACAATTGACTTTGGCATTTTATCATCACTATTTCCTCATCAGAACCTCATACAAGTTCCTATGGAACTGCTGTGATATACTCCGCCAAAAAAATGTAACAGAACGCACATATCATATTATTTTTCTGTGCAATAGCCGCAACAACCCAGCAAAAAAAAAGAAACACACATTGATGAGACAGTCTATAAACAAACTTGTGGCAGTGTCGTAGTTGAATGTAGATCAACAACGAAAATCAAATCAAACGAATACAAGTAAACAGAAACACATTGGTATCACATTGGCACATTACAACTTTTGCTTAGAATATGCCAACCACCACCTACTGTTGATGGAAGAAATCCTGCACCAGTTGGTATAGAGAATAAACCATTGTTCATAAGTTTTCATAGATAACAAATGGTGCAGGATTTTTTTCCATCAACAGTATCATTGCTGTACCTTTCAACTATCATCCCTGTCCACCTCGCAACCTCCAGCACCAGTCTCACGGGAGTAGTACAACAACTCCTGGGGGAGCGTTCAGTCGCAGCTTGCTGACCAGGGTAACCTTGGGGCCTTGCTAACCAAGCATGTGGGAGCTGAAAAATCTGCCCCAAAATCTTGCTGGTTCCAAAATTCATCCATGTGCTTGATGAATTCAGAACTGGTTGGTGGTTTCAACCCAGTTGAAAATTGGATCATTTCCCCAAGTAGGATGAAAATAAAGAATAGTTCAAACCACCACCCAGAGAACCATCCACTCAACTTTATAAGTTTAAATTTTAAACCAATTTTTGCTGATGTTCAAACTGTGGTAACGACATGTAACGACCGAGAAAAACCGGAGCCTCAATGTACTTCTGAACAAAAGGTAAACGTTGAACTGCCTCACAGAAATTGGCTGATCTATGCAAGGGAGCTATTTAGAATGTGTTGCTTTTATCGCAGCTGTCAGTCAAATTGGGATGGCTATTCGAACATATTCTTCCCGAAAAGAGATGACGGATGACAATTGTTTATGCATGTTTGACACATTTAGATTTTGTATGTGTTTCATTCTCTGACAAAATCACAGGGAAACAACCCGAAAACATCCAACAACACGAATATAGGATAGTTCATGCAGAACAAAAACAGCAGATCCGTAAGTTGTCCGTATCCAAACAATAGCATTAAGCATCTGCTCAAACTAACTTCCTGAATCGTTATGGCCAGTCAACCTACCCCCCTGTAACGTAAGTCCTTATTAAGGGCCTATTAACCATTGGTTTCCCTTAATCAGGTCTTATCAAACCCTTATTTCTGGCGGGGGGAGGTTGACTGGCCATGAAATCATCACCAACACTGAATTTCCTATCATTTTGACAGAGTGTGAAGCGCGCAAATCGATATGGTTGATATACAGGTTCCGTGAACATATGGTGATACACGGGTGTTTCCAAAAATGGTGGTACCCAACAACCATGGGTTTTCCTACTAAAAATGATCATTTTGGGGTGTGAAATGGGGGTACCATCATTAAAGGAAACACCCATATGGTTGATATACAGGTTCCGTGAACATACTGGTGATACATGGTTTAGTGGGAAAAAAACACAGTGGAATGCATCAAAGGTTGCAAGGGCACACAACCGTGAACATTGGTGAAGCATGACAACCAACAATGTTCCCTGGAAAACCCAACATGGAACCCAACGTCATTGGAGGTTTGCTGCAAATAATCGGCCTGATTCAATTATATAGGTGATTTTTAGGTTCAAAAGCCATTAATTTTCATGTTTGTAGCTGCTGTAATTTGACAAAATAAAGTGATGGACCGTCACCAGTGATTGTGAATCGAGGTGTTTTTGTAGATGGTGGTCGTTTCGCTCAAACACCTTTTCGGAGGCATCGGGGACTTACTGTTGATGGTTCAGAAATCCGACTAACCAGCTGGGATGAAAACAACCGTCTTAAAAAATGGCATAAACTACCAACCTCAACTGGTGACCGCCGGATTTCTGAACCATCAACAGTAGGTATCAATAAAATGGTTGATGCAAGAATTGTAGTTGATGATTTGGTTTTGTCCTCCACTTGTGCCGTTGGATACTTTCACACAAGTGGATCATTAGGAAGATTAACATTGATCCTACAGCCATCACCCATGAAAAGAAAGGAACATGATCTTCCAAACCTCCATGAGGACTTGTTCCAGCCGTTAATCTTCAGGGGTGTAATCTTCATTATTTCACCATGGCTCTACAAAACGCGGCCTGGCGTTTTTCGGCACCTTCTAAAGTGAACAAACATCATGTTGGAGCATTTGTGTTGGCGTTTGAGGAAGTCCCAAACACATCGAACAAAAACACCATTTTGTTGGATGTTAAACAAACATTCAAGTGGTAAACCCTTACCTAGTTGGTAGTTTCAACCCATCTAAAACAATATTAGTCAAATTGGAAATCTTCCCCAATTAGGCGTGAACATAAAAATGAAACCACCTATTAATTAAACCACCTAGTAATTGAAGATCCTCCCCAACATTAAAAACAAAAATGGAACCACCACCTAGTAATCAACATGACATGACCATCTTAGGCTTTACCAACTTGAACTTCACCCAAAATGAGGGCCTCTAAGCGCGGTCGTTGCTGTGGCTCCTTGGACAAAAGGCCAAAGACCTCAGTTGGGCGAGGTTTTTCGCCATCTGTGATTTTCAGAGATTGGGTAAGTGGGACAGTTTTAAACAAACAAAGCAATATTTTGAACTTTTATAGGGATTTCTTCATGCAAGTTAATAGGAAACTTACTAAGGATTTAAGTAAATACGGAGATCATCTATAAGTCATTTTTTGAGCTGGTCTGTTTTTTATCTACCTACATTTTGTTGTGGCTATGTTGATATATCTTTTGATGCTACATCAACGACCTTCTGTGTGAAATACAACTTGTGCATACCCTAGGGATCCTGGCTCACTGAACCTGAGAATGGTTTCATGGAACCTAAATACTTTTGCGTTTCGGAGGTGACTAGACACTCCTGGACCTTCAGCATTCCTCTGACGTTCGGTGAGCCGGATATATAATTCACCAGAACACATTGGAACACCATGATGGATCCTCATTCAACTAGTTGTAGGGAGCGGCCCCCTGAAGATCGTGTGCCATGCACCCCAAGGGTTTCATGTGTGCCAGGGTCAAAAGGTGCGTTCTTTTTTGGGGGAATGGGTCATCCCACCTTCAATAGGGAATCCTTATAGTGTGTGTATATACACCCCTACTATGATATTTGATCACCATCCCCGCTACCATACAGATCAGTGGGAGTGTAGACCCTAGTACATGTAAATCATTTTTCTTTTCCGGTGGGTTTTTGGAGTGCTTCAAATTTTGGCTTGAATCCATCATCAATAAGTGCAGGGGACAGGTTATGATTGATGTTGTTTGCAACTATCAGGGGCTTTCAGGATGTATGAGGGGTGTTTGGAACCATGAACTGATGTCTTCAAAACCAACATCTGACTGATAATAAAACGGAATGTTGCTAGCTCAAGAAAACAATGATTGGAAAGGATGTGATTGGACTGAACACCCAACACATGAAACATTCCGTGCTTACCTGATAGCAAACACATGAGTGCTGCTTGCTGTTCAGTGGCACGCCTTTGAAATGTTAGACAATTATCCAGGCTGCAAAGCAGTAAACATTTTGTGGCCTTTAAAAGTTTATTTCCCGAGGTGGTTGAACAGCATTCAATAAAGGAATGCACCCTAAAATTCATGGCCACCAAATGCCTCTAAGAATTGTTCCTTCATTTTTTAATCATCATTTCCAAACCATCCATGGGATTGGTGTATTTACCTGCACAAATGGCTGTTATTTATGATAAAAATGGTAGGGAAATAAACCACACATGGATGTTATGGGTGCTTCTTTGAAGGAGCTTTTGTATAACTCAACACACGTTTCCTGTTTTTTTCATCGTATGCAAGTTTGCTGCTCATGGTCCTCTGCTCATGGTCGTTCATTCCATCCGGCATGTCCATTCTAACTATCTTCAGTTGGGATTTCCATCCATCCTGAACATCACCCACCAGCATACACCCAAACAATCTTCAACCATCTCACGCCTCCCTAAGCATCCAGCCATATTCTCAGATAATGATTGGGGTGTTAAATCACCTCAGCATAATATTCAGGTTTTATCACCATTCTCAGAAGGTGATTGTATCCCTAGGGTGTTTCGAACAATCCTCCATCAAAAGTTATATTCGAATCCACATTTCCCGCGAAAAAATGGGTGGAAATTGAATTGCAAAGGTTTAAATCGAGGGTTTCCTAAAATGGTGGTACCCCCAAAACACCCCAAAATGATCCTTTTTCGTAGGAAAACCCTGGTTGTTGGGGAAACCCACCATTTTAGGAAACCCCCCAAATGGAGGGTTGGGCCTCAGCTTTTGGCTGCCTTCCTCCTCAATCCCCTGAAAAATTTTGGGCTCCCCGGACGATCCAATTCAGCTCCGCCGATCTTGCAGTCAAAGGTTCCGGCTCAGCACCCATGATCTGCGGCTTCGCAATGCAGGCTGGTTGGGTAAGCTCCAAACGGTCAGAAGTTGGGCTCAGAAGCATGGAACATTCTGACAAAACTTCGCTTCACCTAACTGTTGATGGAAGAAATACGGCGGTCACCAGTTGATATGGTTAAATATCCCATTATTTACGACGGTTGTTATATATCCCAAGTGGTTATTTGGCATTTCTTCCGTCAACAGTATCATAGTAGAAAGTAGCTTTTGTTTCCACTGATCTAGGTGAATTGTATTTCACCAACCTAGAGGGTTTTCGGCCGTGTGACGCTCTACATAATTTGGCTAGATGTATGAATGGATATAAATGGCATATATGTTATAGTATGTCCCTGGTTACTAACAATGTACTGGGGAGAAGCATTAAAGTTGGAACCTTCTAAGAGAACACATGTGTATCACCTATCACCTAGACACATGGTATGGTTGACAAATGCTACTGTTGATGGAAGAAATTCTTCACCACCTGGGATGTGTGAAACCCTGAGAGTAATGGGATAAACTGACAACCTCAACTGGTGACCGCCGGATTTCTTCCATCAACAGTATCTTAGGTTGCCCCCTTTCCCAGTGTCAAAGGATGGTTTATGTACAGGAATCCCGACTCCTTGAACAATGTGATGTCATCCTGGTAATGAAAAAATCACTGTCAAAGGGGCCATGACGCAACGGGTATCCCCAACCAATATGACAAATAGGGAGAAAACACGGCACCTTGTTTCAGTGCATATCTGGAGATTCCATTTCCTCCCTCCAGAATTTGTTGGCGCTACCAATGTGCCCTCAAAACGGATATAGACAATTTGACCCGGTGAAAAAGTGGTGGCAATGGAAAAACACATCCTTTCCTTTTTTGGAGCTCATCAAAATTGGGGGGCATCTTGCTGCCTAGCTTTTGGTCTTAAGGGTAAGTACAGTGGAATCCTGCCCCAGTTTTTCAAACTTCCAAGTTTGCTTGGGAATATCATCACGTCGCCTTCATAGCCACTGCAGGTAAGGAGTTTCCACCAAAGGGTACACGAAGGGCCTTGGAGCTTTGGGCATTTTTGTGGGGGAAATAAGAAAATATAAACACCATGGGCCCCCAAAACCTGCCGTACATGTTTTAGAGGTTTTTATGGCAAATAACGTGCTTTTTAGGTGGCTAAGACCTTTATTTTTCATGGTTTTGGGTGTTCATGGCATGTACAACTTGGGAAAAATCACCCCCAACTTGAAGTAATCAAACCTAATGAAACCCATAGTTTTGTCTTGAGCATTTGACTAAATTTGGCTGTCAGCAATCGTGGCAGATGATCAAACACACTGCAGTTTTAGCAAATGTTGTTTTAAACTCAAGGGAGCCCTTGGCGTCCAAATCAACAAACCACATGATCAATGTGGCTGCGAAAAAATGGAATCAACATGGAATCTATATATTATCTAATTAAAATATAATTTATAATATATGATATATGATGCCATGATATATGTACGAGCATATACAATTATATCAATGTATTATATCATATCATTGTAAAAATACATGTCATTCCAAGGACCCCCACCTGATCTCAAGATACACATCTAGATCAAGTACTGTAGATCAAGTACTGCAAATTGTCATATAAATCGCTCCAGTGTAAATGGAAGGGCGAAGGGACACCCCTTCCAACCCGAGCCCAAGGGGTGATTGACAATTGCCACCAATACTGAAGTTCCATCCTTTTTTCCTCAATACAAATTGATTTTGGTATGTGGTATTCATCCAACACTCAATGACAAACTACAATTTCATGTGAGTTTTCAGACATAAAAAAACGCAATGAATAATTACCATTAAGTTGTTGATCCTCTAAGTATCATCCTTCTGACTTACCTCCCAAAAACCCCAGCATTTAGCAGTCAAAAGTGGGCCAAAAAGATCAGCTCCTAGGGGAATACCACACGACACAGCCTCTTTTGTTTGATCATCGGCCCCAAAACAGTGGCACCACCTTTTTTGTTTTTTGGATCATAATGAATGTTTCATGATGTGAAACACAGTCGGTCATCAAACCCAATCATCCTGGGCATTTTGGAATTTACTAAGGGGAAAATTTTCGGGTAGACACCCTTTGAGGACGTTTTGCAGTTTGACATTGATGTTTTGACCCAGGTTTGGCTGATATGCTGTGGGACATGTGAAACAAACGTGCCATTCTACTCCATTTAATCCATGGATGGTATGGTCTAATCATCCAACTCAAGGTTTAGTACACCAATCATTCCTAGTTTCCATCAAACAAAATTATGTGGCACCTTACCAAGGGACCCCTAAGTTGCGAGCGAGCTATTGGATACCCAGGTTTTTTTAGGCTCCGTTCAGTAGGTCCTGTTGGAGATTTCTTGGATAGATTCGACATATTGTTGATGGACAAAATCATGCACCACCTGGGATGTATAGAACCCTGTAAATAATGGGATATTTACCATATCAGCTGGTGCAGGATTTCGTCCATCAACAGTATTTTAGTGGTTTTCACTGTTCACCATGACTTGCGAAAACACCGACTTCGCCCCGAATGCCACAAAAAAAATCAAAAGGTCCCCCCACTGCCAATTCGTAGGTGACGACCTTGTTGGATTGAAAGAGTCCCCCATATGTTCAGGGTGGAATCCAATGGAGGTACATGGTTTAACAGGCAACAAAAACCTTGGGGTGTTGAAGCAACCAGGATTCCTAGTGGCCATCTTGGATGGACTTCATTCTTGTTAGAAAACAGGAATCAATTGAATCGTCGAAATGAACATCACCTTTTATTGATCTACCTTGCCTGCAACACGATCAAATACTTTTTCCAGAGTCCTGTGCCTTCAAACATCTTCTGTGAGAAACATGCTTTGCTTGTTCATGTTCACGCAATGTATTCATATGTCAATGACTCAAAATTTGGTCACCAAAAATACTGCCATAATTGCTCATACGGAAAGGATTCCAAAAATCAACTTTTGGGTCAAAAATAACTTGAGCCATGAACCAGAAACATGTTGTTCATCAGAAGCAATGAACTTAACGAATTGCTCAACTTAAGAGGGGAAAATTCTATTGACAAAATTCGGCATCAGGAAGAGATTCAACTGAATGAATCAATGGTGAAGCCAAACAATTATACAACCCCATCACTGGATTCCAATTTGGAAAAAATTAGGAAGGATGAGTGCTTTGTGCTCCAAAAGGCATTTTCCACCCTTTCATGATTTGGGACAAATAGTACTAAATACTGGCAAGTGATCTTAGTCATCTCTTGGATCTACCCAGTACCAGTGGCATTTCTAAAGGTTTCCTTGGGGATTCATCCTCAAGCTGATTTTTATCAAGCCTTTTTGAAGGGTGAAACTCCAGATTTCCCAAAAACATGAAGGATCCATGGTTTGTATGGTACATTTACCTGCTAAACTTACCATACACATCAGCCATTCATGGATTGGTAAATGTATCAGGCAACCATGAACCCTGTGGGACATGCCCTCCATGAAAATAAATCGCAAAGGGAAAATCGTCTTCCAACCATCCATTTTCCGAGTGGACGTGTTAGTTTCAGGGAGAAATTAAGTCCCCAATTCCCCTTCCAAATAGACTAGCCTTTTTTATAGTTTGTATGGCTTAGAAATCACATAGGATCCATGTGACTGGTCTATTTACTCCCATTTACCGTACAAATCAACCAAATCTAAGTAAATATACCAGTCAACCATGGATCCTATGGGATTTTGGAGGTGGATCCCTACCTACTTACGATACCACCCTCAGCTGATCCAAAATCCTCGGCTGCCACACTCCCAAGCTCCATAGGTCACTCCGAAGACCATAGGCCTGGAAACATGAGAGACCATATAGGCGTTGTGTGCTTCACGTATATGGATGTTTCCGAAAATAGTGGTACCCCCAAATCATCCATTTTAATAGGGTTTTCCATTATCAACCATCCATTTTGGGGGACCCCTATTTTTGGAAACACCCATATATAAATGTGCCACTCATGGTGTATATATGGTGTATATATATATATAGTATAAACAAATATTTATATAGGCCTTTAACGGTTACAGGCATCTTATATATATGAATTTAATAATGCAATCACAAATCTACACTTGTCAATATGTCCTTCAATCGTAGCTTTAAAATAGTCTTAAATTCGTGAAATCAATTATCACGTCCGAAAAAATCGAACCATGTGATGCGGTGATCCTCCAAAAAACGAAAAACATCCACCATTCAAAAACCTCTTGTGGCTTATTGTGACTATTGTGCTCCTAAAAGCCATTAAAAAACAGTTAAAAACCTGGCCAAAAATGTGGCTGTTTGACAGTCTTTCCCAGGAATCATGACCCATCTGGTATGATCCTTGGTGGTCCAACACCTTGATATTAACTCCAAACAAAGATAACAAAATAGGAGCCGCGCCTCGTTGTTCACAATCTCAGGGGAGAGATAGTGTGGTGTCCTGATGACAACACCAAAGTTTTGTTCAAACCAATCTTTCGGGCAAACATGGATGATTTGTGTATTGAATCTAAGTAGATACATATGCGCTACTAAGGTAACCTTCCCTTTAAAATCCCTTTAAATAGAGGTGAAACACAACCCAGGGAAAGTGGTAAACAAAACATACACTAGTTGGTGCTTTCAAACCAAATAAAAACATGCAGTGTATCAATTTGGACATCTTCCCCTCATCTTTGAAACCACAGAGTAAGATAAGAAGAATCGCAGAACTCAGCTTAAACCAACAGTTTGGCAAAACCCCACATTGTTTTTTTTGGCCAAGGTCGTTAAGAGGCAGCCTCGGCCTTATCTGAGTTCGTCAATTTTGTGGAAGAAATTTGAAAACCGGTTGACATGGAACTCTCATTATGACGATTTCTGCTAGGATTTTCTTTTATATAGATATCAAACTGGTGCAGAAATTGATGGAACCATCAACAAGAAGATTTGGTGCTAAGTCCAATTCCAAATGCTTTTGTTCAAAGGTCAAAGCATATCAGTTTCGTTCCATGTCAAAAACTCATCCTTGAACCGCCCCCTCGCAGCATTTCTGGCACTATATACATCGGAATTCCAAGTGACAAATTTCCAAACAGCTATTCCCCTTCACTCCAATTACAACAGGTGTATTTCTATAAATATGAACCACATTTGCTAGGGTGTCCATGGAAGTTAGTAACTAGTAAGTTTGTTTATAACCTACTTAGGGGACGAAATCAAACTAATAGGATGTATCATCCATGGAAGCTAAGTACCGGCAGGACATCCCAATATGCTTTTGAAGTCCTCCGTTTTCCCATCACATCTTAGAGCCCTTGATTTGAGGCCGCTGAACGTAAAAAGGGGCTTCAACCAACCAAAACGGCAAACCGACCAAGCAACTTCCACGTACCAAAAAACGGCCAGTCCAACCTACCCCTAACGTTAATCCCCCCCAGATTTCAGCCGGCCTTATGATCAGGGCCTATAAAATCCCATATTGGTTTCCTTTTAATAAGGGCCGGCTTATGAAATTTCTATCATCGTTTCTCTGCGTTGCCATGGGGTACCGTTATAGGAGTGGTGGAGTAGGTTGACTTGGCACGCCACAAAACCAACCGGCTCCCCAGATGTTTCGTTTAACGGTAACGGCGCTCCCGATGGTCGTTTGTGCTCCCGCGGTAGAAGAATCGAGGATACGTGCAATGCCAAAATCTCCCAGCTTCACAATGCCCTTTTTTGGCAACTCATGGTGCGCTTTTGCAAAATCTATGTGGATGAAACAACATTGGGGGGAAGACCCTTCTTATATAAATTCAATTAGTTTGAGTATAAACTAAGTTCTGATAGGTTAGGGGGTAGAATACATGATTGAAATATAGACATGTGACATCTGTATCAAACAGTTCGCATTGGAACCAACAAACAATATCGGGGTCTGGGGCCTGGGGCTGGAGGGTGAAAGACATCAGGCCGGTGAAGTTTGAGTGTTTTTTTTAGTATATCCCCAACATGAGATCATCCCTTGAAAATAGACTTTAATAGGGATTTTCCTAGAATAGACTCAACCTTCTATAGTAATCAACAAATATCAGGGTTTGATGTGAGTCCATCTCTCTTTTTTCCGATTTTCCATATTTCAAGATATCATTATCTACAGAATTGTTGAAGTGATTCACGTTTTTGTCATGCTCCTTTTCCTGCTTTTGACTTAGGGGTTGGACATTTGATCTCTCCAATCCCTTAAAACTTGGACCCTGAGAAATTCTCATTTGTTCATCTCTTCAAGTCGGGGTTCACGGCCGAATCCCTTGGGGTGGCACTGCGTGTGGGCCTAAAACACTTTTCAAGAAGAAAAGGGTGATTTCTTTTGTATGGAAGGGCTTATCGCTTGATCCGCCGATTGTAATCTATAGTAAATTGTGTTTAGTTACAAAAGATCCTTGCTTTGGGGGAAAAAATGGTGAATAAAGAAATGTATGTGACACGTTTTTGTAATTAGTGCGCATGGAACTAGAAAAGCACCCAAAGCAATGGTATTTTTCCACCAACGCGTCCAGGGATAAGTCATCACCGAGCTGGCCCCGCCTTTCGGCATCAGCAACTGGACTGAACAAACCTAAGTTCATGCTGAACTGCCATACTGTCACCGCCGCAGCCTGAATCGCCCCAGGTAACGACAGATCCATCTTCCAGAATCGCAGCAAAGGCCCAATGTGTGGCTTGAATCTGCTGCACGCCCTTGAGCTGATCTCGAACTGTCGAACTGTCACCGCCACAGCCTGAATTGCCCCAGGTAACGACCGATCCATCTTCCAGAATCGCAGCAAAAGCGGAGTCTGTGGCTTGAATCTGCTGCGCGCCCTTGAGCTGATCTCGAACTGTCGAACTGTCACCGCCACAGTTTGAAT
>DF243737.1:0-21327 GCA_000507305.1 Breviolum minutum Mf 1.05b.01 | reverse complement strand
ACTGTCACCGCCATACCCTGCATGACCCCAGGAAACGACGGATCCATCTGCCAAAATCGCAGCAAAGGCCCCATGTGAGGCTTGAATCTGCAACACACCCCTGAGCTGATCTCGAACTGCCGAACTGTCACCGCCACAGCCTGAATTGCCCCAGGTAATGACGGATCCATCTGCCAAAATCGCAGCAAAGGCCCTTCTCGTTGCTGCCAGCTGTGGTTGAAGTACCAAAACTGTAAGGCACTCTCCGTCCTTTATCTCTGCCTCTTCTAAGGTTTGATCGAAATCAACTAAGACTCGATTCCTGGCAGTGATAAGTCTCAGGCACTTTTTCCCGAAGGCTCCTTGCGCCTTTGTCCTTAGGTCTTGAACCGTGGATGAAGGCAAAAGTGTGAGAAGTTCGTCATGCCCATTTGGCAAAGCTACATTTATGTGAATCATCTGAGACGTCCTCAAAATCTTGCTGACTCTTCAACACATACTTCAGACTTGAGCCAAAATGTGATCATCAGTGATTGTGTATGATCCACCCATTGGATCTCATTCAGGCTTTGCTTTGGAAGACTACGGTGGCCGGCTGGAAAATTATACAGTGCTTGAGAGGGGGGGGGTTCCAACAGGGGGGGAATTAATCTGGTTTCCTAACTTGATCTTAGGTATGCTATAGAGCTCCTTAGGCTCCCTAGTGCTCCTGCAGCAAAAGCTCCCTTAGGAACCCCAAGAATAGCCAATTCCACTGACTTTCCAACAAAGCTTTTGAAGAGGTGATTCCCATGATTCCCTAACCTTCCTTAGTCCTTCCCAGGAATGTTAGGGAGCACAAGGAAAGGCTATAGGGAAGAAAGGAGCGCTAAGCAGCACTAGGAATGGCCAAGTGCGGTGTCTCACGAACCATGTGTGACTTCTTAGGGAAGCTTATCCCCATGACCCCCCCCTTGAGACCCACCCCCTAGGGAAATGTATAAGAAAATATCCAGTAACCATTGATGTCATCTTCAGGCTTTTTCAAAACTTAAGGAAGCCATGGCGGGAGGAAAATGGTGCTACAATCACCTTTCAGGTGAGAACTGTTGGTTTTTCTGTATGGCAAGGAAAATTATCTCTAAAACGAAAAAACGATTTAAAAAGCTACCAAAACCACAAAGAGCCAAAAAAAACAAATGACAATGAATGACAAGTTGCCTTTTGTGGTGACGTGTCAACTGACAGTCACTATGTGGTGGATAAGTTTGGAAATAAACACCTCTCATCAAGCTCACATTCCCCAAGACTAATATGGCCACTGAAAATGGATGGTTGGAAGATAAAAAAAAATCCTCCTGGGGCCTTGGCCTCGGCCTCAGGGGCGATCTGTTAGTTTCAGGCAGGGTATCTACTAATTATATCCACCTTCCGGAAGAGTAGTGTATATGGATGTGGAGCAAGGAAGGCTTCCTGGATTCCTGGACCAGTTTCCCAATACAAAACAGCAGAAATTAATTCACACTCCAGGTGATTCAAAGTGACCTTTTGATTCCCTAGTTAGAGGTCACTTAACCTTTCCAAATGGTCACTTAACCATCCCCAAAAGGGCACAAAGAATTGCCAGGCTGATCATGTATTTGTTTTTTTTTCGAATGATCTTCTAGCAATGCCAACATTGGAATGGATCAGGGACTGTTTCAAGACGTACAGTATCACAGTAACTACCATTGAACATGGGGATATTCTAGTGCCATGTTGGCTTTACCAAATGGCAAATTATTCTGAGAACCGAAATTGAGATCAACATGATCCCAAATTTACTGTAGCAACATGTATTGTACAAATCTGATACCAGTCTGGTTCATACCAAAGGAACGCTGAGCAAGATGATCTTCAAAAAAAAGTATCCCGAATCCACGTCCCTCAACACCCCTCCCACCTGAATGGTCAAGAACACATTCAATGGTTTTAGATCTCTGTGTAAGACCTCACCAAGGTGTTAACGAGAAAAAACAACTAGTGATTTGTGAAAAATGACTGGGGGGAAGATGTCTCATTTCAGCGATGTAGATTTCAAATGTTGAAAATGATATATTTATTAGAGAATGCTTAGACATACTTGATGATATATTCACAATATTTTGTAGGGATGCATTGATTGAGCACAAAAAGGTTTTTTTTGCTTCACCATAATTTCAAACATCTACGGTTCAAGTTTCAGCAGTGTTTTGGTGCCTAAAGTAGTAGATTTTGAGTGAAGAAATATGAAATATACATCAGCAAATGTTGGAGCAATCAGTCAAGCAGTCCAGGATTGTTTTTTTGAAAATACCCAGATTTGAGCCCATCGGTATGGAAGGTGAGGTTAGCTGAGGTCCCTCATTTGGACATACCATTGATGCCATCACAAAAACATATCTCAACAAAATCCGATGAGTAAAGAGAAGCCATCTATGATAGTTGCTTCGCTCATGAGCCCTTATGTACAACATTGGTTCTCAACATTGATGATCATGGATGCATGCAGTTAAGGGATTATTCTTGAAGTAAATGCATGCATGACTAGGACCTCGGAACTATGACCAACTTTTTGGACCCCGGGAACTTTCTTTCGACAAAAACATGTAGCTCCATCCAAACACCAAACAAGGAAGGAAATCGGTCCCATGCAATCCAATTTAAAGTGGTTTCCCGGAAGAAAGTTACAACTAAGGTATCTATATACCTACACCTCTATATGGAGATATGGCCAAATTTGGAGATATAATAAAGCTCAATGATGGTTTTTGTTGGTGAACTTGCATCATGTAAAATTCTCTTCAACAATTTCTAGCTCCCAAAAACTACCTACCTTTCCAACACTTAGAAATGTTGCGTCCCGGTGCCAGTCTCCATACCCACCCGATTAGCCAATCATTGACAGCTGGTCCCTCCAACCTTACGAGAATGGATGTAGTTCAAGGCAAGCACCAACTGGACAAAGATTCGCATGATTTCCCATTCCTGCGAAAAGAATCAGCCACGAGTTGGGCTGGATTTTTTTTTGGTAAACCGGGCGCCGTTTCGGCCTGTAGTTTTTGATGGAAGAACATGGTTTTTTTGGGCAGAAAATTTTTGGGATTCCGATTTTTTTTGCACAGTTGAAAAAGGGTGAAAACTTCCCACCGGAAAAAAAAGATGTGAAATATGAGGACGAGATTGGATTTGTAATTGTTCTGGTTGTTGCTGTTGATATATATAGATATATATATATATATGCAAGACTAAAGTCACGGAGCGGAAAACACTGGCGGGAAATGAAGTCACTCTCACTCTAAGAATCGTGAAACTAGCTGTGACGTGCACCAACATGTTCGATTTTGCTCTAAAGACCTCCCCATCGCTCGGCTCACCACTCTAGCTGTTTTGTAAAAATGAACAAAAAACGTTCCGGATTGCACGGAGTATTGTTCTTACAACATCACATGTATATACTACACTATATTATTGTATACACATGAATGTGTTAATGCACACACTTGATAAGTCACGAAGACGGGATACATTGTTTTCACATTCTTTCTTGTGTTACAAGTGTATCACAGTGACCGTTTATAGCTTGCCATAAGCCATGTATTTCAAGCTGGTAGAAAAAAGCAGCGTGAAAGTTTATACTCGGTCAAGAGTAATTTAAGGCACAGAACCAAAGTTGAAAAAACTTGGCTCACTCCGGGTTAAAACAATTGAAAAAAGAAACTTCTAAATAAAACTAATCTGATGCAATGAAAATGGTATGTGGGGAAAGGTTCCTGGTCCTAATGCTGGGAAACACGGTAGAAGAACGGCTTGTCAACAGTTTCACAAATGCAGGTACGTCAGGGTGATCAGCCCTGATATCCTGAAGACACCATAGAGAGCTTCGTTGGACACAGCTCTATGGGCTTCCTGTGTCCCCCTGCATGATGATCATGAAAATCATGAAAACGTTCATCACTAAATCTTACTTCTCTTTGGAACAGAGTTTGACTCACACACACACACAAAAACCAGTATGTCACATACATGTAACGTCATTATTACTCTATATATATATATCATATAAATATGGCGACATTTCACATAACTCAACATTTTCTTCAGCGCACAATGCCGATTCCGTCCTCGAATTGAGTGCTCATGTCCTTCCGCTCCTACGACGTGGGTTTCACTGATGCGCTTCTGGAATGCCAAGATACCACAAGGTACCTTGGGAGTATCTCATCCTACCCTGAGATATGTTGGAGGATTCTGGGGGTCCAAATAGCTCCTGATTTGGGAGGAAAAATATATGGAAAATACCTTGCTCCCCCAATATAAAACAGGTAGTAGTCATAGTCTCATACCAAAAGACTGTGTGTATAGTTGATGTATCCAGAATGGCGCCATAAGATCATCATCAAGCATCTCGAAAACGACATAAGTTTTAAGCATCTTTTCAAAACTCATGGCATAGAATCAAGTTTTGTGGGTGAACTGGAATCCTCCCAGTCTTCAGGGTGACCAAGTTTACTAGAAGACACCGGGCCCAGTTGGAATGATGCTTCAACGACTCTATGGACCTGAAATATGAAGAAACCACCACTCGGACCATTCCTCTTTCTTGTTTGGGTTTGCAATATTTTTTTGAATCAAAAGTTTTTCAAACCACCCTGGAACCTGAAACATCTATTTATTGTAAATTGTTGCTTCAGTTGGATGATTCAAAAAAATCTTTACATGAAAAAAATAGATGGAAATCACCAAACATCCATTAAGAACAGTGGTTGTTTAGGGTACCAGGTTTGTATAAATACCAATACACTGTAAAAATACATATCAAAAAGATACTGTTGATGGAAGAAATACAGCCAAACATCCATTAAAAACAATGGTTGTTTAAGGGTTCCAGGACATGACTATTTCTCTTGAAACACCTCTGGAGATGCCACCCCTTCCACTGGGCTGTCCTTAATCTTCCCGGCCAAATCTCCACCATCGGCATACTCCATGACGATGTACCTTGCATCTCTCCAAGGCATTTTGTCAACAGCTATCAGTTTCTATGAAATGAGGTACATGTTGTTTAAGAGGGTTTTCAAACATGTTTAAATTAGTATATAATAAATTAATCTAAANCACTGTAAAAATACATATCAAAAAGATACTGTTGATGGAAGAAATACAGCCAAACATCCATTAAAAACAATGGTTGTTTAAGGGTTCCAGGACATGACTATTTCTCTTGAAACACCTCTGGAGATGCCACCCCTTCCACTGGGCTGTCCTTAATCTTCCCGGCCAAATCTCCACCATCGGCATACTCCATGACGATGTACCTTGCATCTCTCCAAGGCATTTTGTCAACAGCTATCAGTTTCTATGAAATGAGGTACATGTTGTTTAAGAGGGTTTTCAAACATGTTTAAATTGTATATAATAAATATCTAAACATATAATATGTATATATATATATATTCATATGGACATATTAAATTCCATGCCAATCATACTAATACAATTACACACAACACATACTCTATCCATATGCAATATGTAGTATTACAAACAACAGTTCAAACATACACATGTACAACAACTGTGAGTACTCGGCATTCATCAAAAAAAACAATATGCTACAATGAGGGGCTTATTTTTTTGGTTTCCCTTCATAAAAATGAATAGGCAATTTGCCTACTATGAACCAGGGTTTTGGCAAACCCATTAATTGAAATTATTTCAAAATTATTTTGTACTGATCCAAAATAATTCAACCAGGACCACGAGGAACAGAAAGAATCATTGGGTGGAAATAGGACCAAGAGGGCCAGGAGGGTCATGAGAGCAGGGACCACCAATACTAGGAGACAGGACCAAAAGGAAGAGGACAGGACAAGTAGGAAATAAGATGGTTGTTGATCATTAAATAAAAGTGAAGTGTTCTATGATGCTAACAATGGGTGCTTCCAAAAATAGTGGTACCCCCTAAGCAACCATTTTGGGGTATAGTATATACCCCTATTTTTGGAAACATCCAAAAGTTTCTTTTCATTCGAAAA
The DNA here is from genome assembly GCA_000507305.1 of Breviolum minutum Mf 1.05b.01. Taxonomy (NCBI): domain Eukaryota; class Dinophyceae; order Suessiales; family Symbiodiniaceae; genus Breviolum; species Breviolum minutum. The sequence continues at coordinate 15,313 of DF243737.1, read as the reverse complement.
AAACAAGTTGTCTTTTTCGTTGATGCGAAGCATGCCGAAGTTACATCCTGGGACCCTCGGAGAAGGAGTTGATGTACGCGATGATGTTCCTGAGGCCAAATGGGGGGATGTAGTGGAGATGCCTCCTGGTCACCTCCGAACCTCAGGGAATTTGATTGAGCATAGGGACCACCCAGTGATGCTTGGGGATTTTGACCTTTCTCCCTCCTTAAACCTCACTCCCTTCCCATATACTGATTCACCGCAAGCACTCTCCAACAGTTGTACCCTCGCTGAAACTAACCGTTCGCACCTGAAAATGGATGGTTGGAAGATGAAATCTCCTTTTGGGAGAGCCAATTTTCAGTTGCTACTAGTATCTTAGTTTCAGGGAGGGTCATGGAGGGTAAAACCAACCAAAACAAGTTGTTTAACTTAGAGGGTCTCAGCTGCTAGACAAGTCACCCCAAGTTTAAGCACATTTCATCACGATAAATCATGATATATCACCAAGCTGCAAATTCCCCTGAATTCTTGAGCATTTTTTTGAATTTTCTTCATGCCTCAATCCTAAAGAACCAACCTTGGTGTGCTTTTTTCATATTTTTTTTCAGGTGGCAATTTGACAAAAAATCAATCACAATCTCTCTGATATATAGTTTAGCAATCGTGACCACCGGGAATATTTAGTATCGGGATGTATCGGGGATTCCTATAAACCTTCATTTGCGACTGGCATCCTGGGAGGGGTCCACACCCAAGATATAATCATAATTCACTAGCATTGAGATGATACTGTTGAGGGATTTTAGAGAAATCTGGCACTTGCACCAGTTGAGTACATGAGAGCCTTCCTTCCCTCTCTAAATGATGTACCCCTCCAGAAAAACAAACATGGCACTGGAAATTCACCTTTTCTAATAGAAAATACATCTTCAAATGGTGGATTTTCCAGTGCTATCGGATTGGTATCCAACGGCTGTTGTGGAGGGTGACATCCCCAACGTCCAAGCGTCGGATGTTTCAACATTCTCAAGACCTCCGACTCGGCGATGGCGCCCTGAAGGGGGACGGTCGGGACGGTTGGGAGAGGTGGTTGACTTGTTCTTTAATGGTGAAAACCCCCATTACCCATGGTAGGTTCCATTTAATAATCCATGGTAGGTTCCATGTAGCATTGATTCTTTACCTACATGAACTGTGAAAAATGGCCATACTCAAAAATGGCTTGGAAAATATTCCCATCCCATGGAACATCTTAGGCATGAGAATTTCAGGCTACACCCCCAAAAGCCAACCCCCCGCAGGAAATGACTGATGGCAGTTTAGACCCAAGCACATGTAGCAAACCCTGTCCATTCCCCGATCGTTCAACCATTCCATCGGTCGAAACGCCTCTCTCTGCTTGTCGGTGAGGTGAGATCTCAGCAGGCTCAACCGAGGCATTGTCCAAGATCATTTTTTCCCTTTTCCCCAGGACCGGGAGAGTATTCAAAATTAAGAACTACTAACTACAACTTTCGGAAATGTATTAAAAAGCAAAATCTCGTAACTGGATGATGTCTCAGTCTCAGTTTTATGGAAATCATCTGTCAAAAGTCATTGGGAACCATGCCATTTGTTGAACCAACACCTTAGGGTGCCCAACATGCGAATCTCCTTGGCGACTTGGAGCTGACGCAACTCCTGTGGTCATACATAGCTCATCCAAAAACATGCAAAGTGTGGAGTGATAAAAACAAATAAGGGTATGTACAATAGTATGCAAAATATACATATATATATATATAAAATACAGTATATATAGTATATATAAGTTGTAAAATGTATATATATATATATCACCCGCATGAATACATATTGCAATGTTTCATATTTCTGAAATAAACAACGTTGTTCTACAACTACTTCTGCTACTACTATTACCACTACTACCACTTGGAATCACAGAAAATTATCAGTCTGCTGTGGTTCTCTTCTCCTCGCCTTCCTTTTTTCTCAGACTACATCTACTTCTGATGCTAGTCTTCCGATTTCTGTTCAGGTAGCGATTCACTCCCTAAAAGTAACATAGCCCCTGAAAATGGTACTCCGAGAAAATCAAAGTAATTAGTCTTCCAACTTCCAAACACCAATTTTCAAGGGCTTTTGACCAAGTCAAACTACTGACATTTGGCAACCCCTCTGCTCCACCTTCTGTCGAACCAAATAGGCTGCACCTGGGAGGGACCGTCGGATTTGCAGCCATCCGTTGCAGAACATGCCTTCATAGAAAGTGTGCTCTGGACGCAACATACGAAATCCTATCCTACACCGAAACAACGCGTAAACATATGACATGTCTTGAACCTACCCCCCCAACCCCCAATTCCACTTGGCAAATGAGTCGGTTGAAAGTTGGGGATTTCCGGGATCATCTCCGGCATGTGAACCCGAAGCTGGCCACCCTCATCTCCACCAGTAGCTGATGAGGATGTAGAATGCCATCGTGGAAGTTGAATCTGTTGAGAATGAATAGCATCCCCCAAAATTTTCTATACTAGTTGGTGGTTTCAACCCCGTCAAAATGGTTTCATCTTCCCCAATTTTTCGGGGTGAACATGAAAAATAATTAAAAACCACCACCTCATATATATATATATATATATCCACATGCTTGGTGAGAGAAACCACCCAATCCACTCATCTCAAGAAAAATAATCCGGTTAAGTAGATGGTCATCAATCATCACATCTAGGTATACAGTATATCCAAATATTGTGGGTGGTCAAACCTACCCCTAACTAACTGCCTCCAGAAATTAGGGTCTTAATAGCCGGCAATTAAGGGAAATCAATGGATTTCCATAAGACGTGATCATAAGGCCGGCGAATTCGTCAGCCCTACTTTGAAGGCTCCTAATCATCAAAAAAAACATCTCCAAGAAAGATACAACACACCCCAAGAGCACACCCCCGACAATCCCCCTAGACAACTATGAAAGGAATCCCTTCATGGCCTGTTGGTAGAGGTTTGGGGGTGTGTTCCAAAGGTGTGTTGAAACAACCTTAGAACATCATGACCAACAACTGTCCCTTAACATTGAGCCCGGCAGTGAAATGACAAAATGACAGCAGCACTTTTCCAGTCAAAGGGTGTCATTGAAAAATCCAAAGGGATGGTGATTTGACCCCCTGTAGCGGAAGCATTTGGGAAGGTCCGGGTAGATTTGTGAATGTGAAATTCCTTAACTAAAAACCAATAAAAAAACACACACAACATGGGATAAGACATGGTCCTTACCTAGGAAAAAAAAGGAACCAACAGATTCAACTCAAGCATCAAACTCATCATGAATGAAAAAAACTTCAACCCAGTCCTGAGGAATCTTTTACCAAATTACCAAAACACCATTGCAACAACCAAATCTCAAACGAACCACCCAAAAAAAACAAACAAAACAACGCAACGAACCGTATCACGGACCTTTCAAACGTCGTCAGGTCACGACGACGTTTCTTCCCATCCAACCATCAATCCGCGCCGAGGCACCGAAGGCACCTTCACCCAGGAGTTTGATCTTTTCATAACTATCTTGGAAGCTTTGTCTTGGCATCCTCCAGGCGTTTGGCGTTTGTTATTTCTGCTTTTCGTGGTTGCTTGAAAAATTTAAACCCCATCTGAAAAAAATGGCTGCCAGTCAAAAATGGGTGGAAATCTTCACCAAGTAATTGGGGGTGAACAAATATAAAACATGTTCGAGTTGGTTGCCACCTAGGTTAACGTTATTTTGTTTGTTGGGGAATCCTTTAAAGCATCCTCTACCCGCGAAAGGTACCAACCATTTGGTGATTTTTGTTTCTCCCTGGGAAAATCTGGCTTTGGAGGTGCCCCAGGGAAAGGTGGTGGATGTTTTTTGGAAGAAACAAAAAAAACAAAAAACAAGTGTGTGATCTGAAAGGGGCCCCTCAAACTTGAAAAAACAACTCGAAACCTCTTTAAAAAAGGGGTTCTTCGAGTTCTGAACATATAAATTTACTTTGAAACACATACAAAGGTGTTGTTTTTGTCCATTAATAAAGCCCACCATTTGCCAAGGAGAATTTCCGTTTTGTGGCACTTTAAGTTGCCAAGGATTGTGACGCAGAAAACCGAGACTCAGAAGGCACAAATATTTTCGCTAGACTCGGATAGGAAATACATCTTCCAACCATCATTTTTCAGGGGATATGTTCGTTCCCTGGAGGGTAATTAAGATGATGTTCCTTTTCAACTGGGTGATTGTTAGGTTCCATGATATCCTTCAAGCACATCTTCTGACATTCTCCACTTGGTAGTTACATTCAACTCATTTCCTGGACCTGCTGAGTTCAGGGAGTTTTCCATTCCCGAAGACAGTTTTATAAGTTGAATTATCCAGGTCTGCCCAAATTAGAATGAATTTCACCAACCAAAAATTTCCCTGAAATAAGGAGATGTCCCTTTCTCAGCTATATTTCGGGGGCCCAGGTCGGATCCATGTACGATAAATAGATTTACCTGCATGAATGGTTGATGTTTATGGTAAATGTAATATAAATGTAAGCAAATATACCATACATGGATTGTATGGGCTATGAGATCCTTCCCTATATATACAAACATCACAACCATGGGAACCCAAATCCCAACATAAATCTCCTGCAGCTTCATCGGTACAACCCCGAGCTGGAAGTTTCTTCCAGCAATGTTTCACGATGCTCCGTGGTTGTAAAAAAGTGATCACTGCTCCGTGGAGCAGTTTGATGCTTCTGTGGTGAAAGGATGCTTTTTTTGATGTCTGAAAATCCACTCAATTCCTTGAAAACTGGGTCACAAAAAATGTTTGGGAACCTATAGGTATTGTAAAAAAGATGTCTAATTAGTGATATCAAGGTCCGATCCAGTTTTTCAAAGACTGCAAATTAAACACATTAAATATCAGCTGAGCTGCAATTTTGTTGAGGCAGTGTCTGGACAAGGATGCTTTGAATGAATACCTTTCACAGGTCTGCCGTCTTTAGTTGCTTGAGCCTGATTATAGCAGGCGTTCAATTAGTGACGCAAGGCGACCATGTTCCACCAAGTGACCACTCACCTCCCAATAAAACAATCCTAGTTACGAATCCCCCTAAAGGTATGAAAGCCATAGGACATCCATTCCTTTGCAGTCGTAAACATAAAATGCAGGCCTATCTAAAGATCCTGTCTTCGTACCCGTCGTCGGTCATAGCTTAGGAAATGCTGGAAAGATGCTAACAAAAAAAACATGCAATCGCCGGTTATTGTAGCGGGGTTTTTATCCATCCCATCCAGCTTTTTCTCCAAGCCTATTTCTTCCTACAGACGGTTAGATATGTATCAAAAAATACATTTTAATCATAAGTACAATGACGCAAATTAAGTTGTCAGCTGAGACAAGTACCATTTCAAAAGGAAATTTCATCGAACCCAAAGCATTTTTCCAAGGGATATCTCAACAATTTCAGGGGTAAATCAAACATTATAAAACTACGAGTACCATCTGATTCTCCCAGGAAGGGTCTGATACCTGTCCCTCCACCACCATCATGGTCAACTGCATCACACGTTCCAGCAAGGCCAGTACACGCCGAGACGACAACTCCTCGACACCGAGGTTGTGGGAGGTCGGAGCGTTGGAGGTGAAGAAGCAAAACCATATGGCTCCATGGGACTGGAATATTTTTACCTGCATATATCATAAATCTAAGCATACATAATTTCCATCACTGTAGGTAGATAATGGTAAATACATGAAGCATTTTTTTCCGGAAGCCAACTGTTTTCTTGAAGCACCCTATAATAGCCTCGAAAATCCAACACCATTTCGATGAGCTAAAGCCATTTCCATGCTTTCGTTTCTTTTGGTGGGGAGGGAAATTCCACCCTTGGACCCGCGACATAATAACCATCTTTAAGGCAGCCGAGTTTGAAACCATTGTGACCATGCAAGAAAAAGGTGGAAGACACTTGAGCATCAAAACCCGCCAATGACGTTCTATGGATACCAGTGCGGGGTAATAAGAATCCGTATAATCCCTATATAATTGGGTAGTTTCATCCCCTATGGTAATTCAACCAACCAGGGTGAACAGGTCACTGTTCATTTGGTAGACTCAACCTCTGCCATATCTTTTGCGAGTGGCGGGAACACGCAACGCATGTTAATGTAAGTACAGCATGGCAAGAAATTCAGATTTACAACCTACTGTACTTGGAAACATCTAAATATGTATAGCAGAAATTATAGCGGTAAAAAAGCATGTCTCTTCAAACTTTCTCTAATAAATACACATAGTAAACATTACATGTTGTGCGGATTTGTGTGGTGTCCATCTGACAAATATGACCGTCTATGACCTGAATTTATCCCTCAACGGTCCGCAGGTCGCGGGGAACCGCGGGTTCCACCAACTCCTTGGCTGCTGGAGCTAAAACTGTATCGCCTAAGTCCAGCTGAAGAGTGGTGAAATCAAGGTACTTTGCTGGTGATTGGTGATGGGTAATCTCCCCATGAATTGAAGAGGTTTTTGATAAGCAAAAAAACGCAAGTATCTACAGTATATATTTAGATTTAGATATATTTAGCCCCAGCTGTTGCAAATGAACAATCGCAATGAGTACATTTCCATGATTTGTAGGGGGGTATCCTGGTATCCTTTTCCACCAAAAATATCTGGCTAAAGAAAAAAACAGATTACCCTCCCTGAAACTAACAGTAGCAATGGAAATCCACCTTTTCCAATGGGAAAATACATCTACCAAATGGTGGAATTTCCATTTTTTTGTTATGTTGGTTTACCGGAGTGTAACTCATCACTACTGACCCGGTTCCCGGCTTTCATCCACTCCATCCCATGGTGGTGCTTTTTTTCTACATCTACCAAGCTCTGGTGGTGGAACTCTCGTGGAACTCCATCGGTCACAGGGTCGTCTTTGCCCAGCTGCTTAAGGTCGTTCCAGGGACGGTGTGCAAATTGTAAGCGAAGACCACCCGGTCCCTCCCACCATGATGGGGTGCTACACCATGAACCAACCAGGACGGAAAAACTAAAGATAAACCCGTCTTGGCATGCGAATAAGCCTCAGGATTTGTCAAACGTTGACAAATGTGGAAAAAAAATGAAAAACGTATCAACAAGAAACAGGGGAAGGTGGAAGAATACAACTATAAATCTATACATGTGAAGTTGCGTATCAAAAACCAGCCTTCCAATGCATAAGACTACCACCTTTCACCCTCAACACCTTGACAGCATTGAAAACAATTGCATGATTTTTATATTAACAATTGTCACCAATTTTTAAAAGAGATTAATATAGAAATGGTGACAATTGTTAAAAGATGAAGTCACCAATTGTCACCTCTTTCAACAAAACTTCATCTTTTACCGAGAAACCAAGCGATGAAATGGCGCAGTGGGTTCCAGGCGTTGTCCCTGCCCGGCATAACGGAAGGAACGAGTACCACGAGGATCTGCGAAGACCGTGGGCGTCCGCTCGGAGAGAACGTCTCCACCAGCATCCGCGTAGAAAACGCCTCGATTCGAAGCAGTGTTGTTTGGAGAGATTTTCCCCGAAAAGCACAATAGTTGTTGCTCAAACAATTTAATATCATACTTTGTGGAGCTGGTTTGTTTGCTTGCTTGTTTGCTTGTTTGTTTGCTTGCTTGCTTGCTTGTTTGTCATTGCTTGTCATTGTTTGTTTGAACATACTGTATATATATAAATCTAAATATATCCCCCATATTGGTTGACCCCATCTGACAGTACTAGATTGTGTCTCAGCCATTTTGAAGTGGAAAGTGGTTCGCATAATTGAGGATCTTCTTGTGGATTTGTGCGATTGATAATTTTCAAATCGATATACATCTTTCACAATATTACACAATTTGGCTGTGATTGTAAAGCCATATCTTGGCTGACCACACACGACGTGGTGCAGTTGTAGTATGTGGTATTATGGCATACAATTTGTAAGTACCTAGAAGTTGATATGAATTCTACATAATTCTGTCCTCTCTATTTGATTCTGGTCGTTCTCTGGCTACATGTGTGGGTGCTCTGTATTGTCGCCCTGACCATTTCACTGTCTGCACTAACGCTCACTCTTTAAGTCCGTATACGGTATACGGTATACGAACCTTGCGTAAGGGTCATTGGAGAAAAATGAAATCTCAAGTGACTTAAGAGATGAAACTTGTTTATCAATAGATTTGCAACAATACCCTTCAAGGAAACTAACATATTATATCATATCATCACCTTTGGAAAAGGAAAATCATCTTTCCCAAGCAGTTTGGGAGGGGACGTGTTAGTTGCCAGTATCAGTGGAGAACCCCCTGAAAAATCAAACCGGCTGTTTTTTTCTGCACCTGAGAGCAATGCTAAGGGATGATCATGAAAGGCCAAACCCATCCTTAGCTCCAAGGAATCTCAGGAATTCAAGGTGGAGCCACACAAAAATACCCCGGATGACTGGTTGTTTTATAGGGATCCTTATAGGAGTTTATGATAATCCCCCACATAACTGGCTGGGATTTCATCCCCAACCAATACCCTACAGTAAACCAGGGGCCCATTTTCATTGCTCAACAGAGATTTTGTGGCTGGAACATGGATTTGATATATCCGGACCTCAACTTTTGGAGAAGTAGAAAACTTCAAACCTGAGGTCCTTTTTTCATGAGCACCCCTGAAGACTTAACTTATCACAAAGAAAATCACCAAATCGACCTTTGAAATGCGAATCAAAAAGCAACTAATTCCTATGAGAAAGTTTGGTTGATTCATCTTGGGATGGTCCCCCACCCGTGGGAAATGAACATTTACTAGGACTTTTGCAATCCTAAAAAAAATTAATGCTCCCTGGTGATGATTGGCATCCCATATGTAACTCCGACTCTGGAGACTCTCAAAGGTCTTGGAAAACGGGCAAATGTCGTGGAAACGATAAGCATATACATCCATGCCACAATATATATATATATATACCCTAACAGTCCAATCACCGAACGTCGGAGGATGATTGGGGTGTCTAATCACCTCCGAAACGCAAAGTATGTAGGTTCCATTACCATTCTCAGAGGGTGATTGGATCCATCATTAAATGTGTTGTCCCAGGACTTGTTGTGTACAGTGACACGGCACCATGTATGTATACCTACAAGTATCATCATGAAATTCATTATTGGAAAACTCTGGTGATTGAAGGTGTACAATGCCTCCTCGTAAACCAGCATTTGATGTGACGAGATCATCTAACGTCAATTCAAATTGACCAACTGTATCGAATCTTGCTTATGATGTCATTCTTTCTCCCAAATATAGCTGGATAATCTCTAGGTGTGAAATCTATAGCATGATGTAGCATGAGACACCAGTGGGAAAGATAGTAAAGTGGATTTTCATTGCGGATGCTAGGTAGGATCGTCATCAACACTGAGTAGTCTAGTTTTTTTTCAGCCCAAAACGGGCAAATGTCGTGGAAACGATAAGCATATACATCCATGCCATAATATACGCTAGGGATCCAATCACCTTGTCAGAGGATGATTGGGCTGTCTAATCACCTCCAAAACGCAAAGTATTTAGGTTCCTCTTCCATTCTCAGAAGGTGATTGGATCCCTAGGGAGATAGGGTGTTTCGAAAATTCCTACATAAGTAATCTGAATCCACTTTTCTCGAGAAAAAATGGTGGAATTTTAAAGAAAATTTGCAAAATTTAACTTGTCATTCTCATCCCATCTGCTTCAACTTCGCAGCACATGTCGACAGGCTTATAGGGTGAACCAACCCTTCATATGAGAAATGGTGGGGTAACCGGGCAACCCTATGACCCCTGTCGACATGTGCAGCTAAGTCAAAAAAATCAACATCCAACACCCATAGCATCCATGTATGGTATATTTGCCTACATTTGCTATCAAAAAAACAGCTGAATGTAGGTAAATATAGCATACATGGATGCTATGGTCACATATGTCACAAATTTCCAGGCCCAAGTCTCGATTCCCGCTCGGGAGAGGTTACAGAGGCCCAAATTGACAATTGAAACTGCTCCAAGTCTTCTTCGGATAACTTGGGACCATAGATCTCTTGAAGATATTCTAAACAGTTCCTTGGTAAAAAGCGGCGAGGGTGTCGTCGCCCAAAAACACCAGAGAAACAGTTATAGTTGTTCTTGAGATTTTTTAGAGCTGAGATGGACAGATGAGAATGGTGGTGAGAAGTTGATTATAACAAGAATTGGAAAACATGCTATGAGATTCTTTGACACGACCCATATAAAAAAACAACCTAAAATTACCATGTAGTATCTGCATGTAGGTTAACAAGGGGAACATCCACAATCAAGTAAAAAACTAGCTGGTGCTTTCAACCCATATGAAAAACATATTAGTCAAACTGGATCATTTCCCCAAGTCGGGGTGAAAACAAAAAAAGGAAACCACCAAACAGAAAATCATCAGTTACAATGGGGCCAATCGCCTCATGAAACCGGGCATTTCTGCAACTGATGCCCATGCCCTCCCTCCATAGGGGTATAGGTATAGGTTTTTATAGTGCACTTCTCAAGCACCAAGAAATCATCAGCAACAACAACAATAGAACAAGAACAAGAACAAAAACAAAGGAAAAAAACAAAAACCAGGTGATTCAAGGTGACTCTTTTATCCCCTAGTTGGAGGTCACTTAACCTTTGAAATGGTCACAAAAAAAAACATCCCAAAAAGGTCAGGAATTGAATCACCTGGAACACATGTTCTGCAGCAAAAACACAATTTCGCAAAGCCTTTGAGTTCATGAAAGGTTGAGTCTTGATAGAGTTCAGGCCACACCTGTTGACCTTCGACACTCTTTTGTTCCTCATCATGCGTCAACTGCCAGTTGAAGAAAGCATTGTTCACTTCGTCCGGACGTTTGGGATTAGCAAAGCCAGATATTTTGAATTCGTGATATTTTTCAAGTACAATCTTTGTCAACTTTCGACATGCCCTGCAAACATCTTTGGTTGCAGGAAATGTAAACATCTCGCGCAAATCTTTGGCCATAATATACGTAGGAAAAAGCTGCCAGAAGTGTGGTGAATTCTTATCATCCACTTCGGAGGGATTGAAGGTCTGACTTTGATGATCATGCAAGGACCGCCACAATCCTTTGGCGAAACCCAAATCCAAATACTTCACCTGGGAATTTGCTCGCAATTTGTGGTTGCAAATTCCGCAGTGTCAACCCCTTCTTTTTTGATCTTGATAAAAAAAATGATAAGACAAAGACTTACTTTTTGACATTCAGGGAAAGCTTCTTGTAAGTCATGTACCTTCATATCTTCATATCAAGATGCTCGAGAAATAAATAACCAAACATGTCTTGAGGATGCTGGAATTTTAAGCTCCGAGTTTAAATACTATCCATCACAATTCATCGCTGCCTCTGGAAGATTAGATTAATAAAACTCCATTGAACGCTGCACCCTTGCAACATAGTCTAGCTGCAGTAAACTACACCAGCTCATTACTTCGCTCCTCCAATATCAACATAACAAACTACAAAAAACAATGTATATAAGATACCCCAACAAAAATCAAAAAACATCTAAAAAAAGAAAAAAACTCTTACCAGTGATTCATTGCAAGTTACCCAACTATCTTGAAACCTCTCATGTTCCGCTTCCGTATCGTTGGGTGCCAACTGTTCCCGCATCGCAGGGTGAAGGCCATGCTGCTGTAACCAACGACGGTGCTGACGTTGGTCGCACCAGCGATCCTCGTAGGGTCGGTTGCCGCAACCTAAGGCGCTGGCTGCCTGCGCTTGTATCAGGAAGTCCTGTGATGGCGAATTTTTACAGATGAATGTGGGGGGTGGGGTTGGTATAGGTGGTATAATGTGGTACTATAGATACTACAGGTAGTATAGGGTGGTATAGGGTGGTACTTGATACCCACCAAACCCCCCCCCGGTCACAACAATGTAACAATGTAAGTCCTCGTTTTCGAAAGGTGTTCCTTCACTCACCTTCGCTAGGCGTAGTAAAAGTTGAGCGACTTGACTGAAGCCTTCACTTAACTCGGCGCCACGACCTCGGGGATTTTTGAGATGGCTGGTTGTTAAACCTTACCCCCTTCCCGGAAAAAAATGTAGCCCCCTTCCCAAACATAGGGGTTTGGATATCCGGCCTTCAAAAGGGAAACCAATGGATTTTCATAAGCCTTGGATCATAAGGCCGGCTCTTTCTCGGGGGGGAGTGTACGTTGACTAGCCATGAGAGAGATGAGAGATGGGAGGGTCGAGCCTCAACTCTTTGAGGGGATAAACTCATTCCATTCTTGGTGGTCCTGAATCCTCATAGCACATGTTTTTCTTTAAGCCAAATTATTGGGTTATGACGTTCCATTGAAATACCAACTGGTTGGTTAAGCATGGGATACTTATAGGATAGCTTATTAAAAAAAACGTTACGAAATAACTGGGTAGGATTTCATCTCCAATATAGAACAGCCAAACAGTGTGAACTGATCACTGCTCTAATGACATCACGGAAAAACAAGAAATTGGATTACCAAAATGGATTACCGAAAAACACCAACACATGTGATAAAAAATGGTGAGATGATGTATGTATAGGGGGGTATGGTGAAGTTTCTTAGTTGAACGAGGTGTTGAGATGCTTTTTTCCTTACCAACTGAGCAGGTGTTCAATTTGAAGCACTTGGAGTCAACCCATGGGATCAAAGGTTTGGCCATAGTCATATTAGTCATTGTAGATGCTGAAGAGTTGCCAACAACAAAAACTGTTGCTACTGTTAATGGACAAAAATCCGGTAAACTCACCAGTTGAGGTTGGTAGTTTATCCCATTATTTACAAGGGTTTAGTCATTCCAGGTGGTTGTTTTCTCGCCGGATTTCTGACCCATCAATGGTATCCCCTACCAAATACTGGACACCTCCTGAGGTTTGGTCAAACTCAATGACCGTTCTCAACCCTGACCCAACAAACACACCATCCGACAAAAAAAAACAAAAACTCTTCACCTTGAGAAGCTTCAGCAGCCAATTGTAAGCCAGCAATGATCCTCAGAGTTGTCGTCTGCAGTACAGGAAAAAAATCTTTGGATCATGTTGAACAAAAATACCCTGGAAAGCCTGTGATGTTACATTACACCCCGGAAAATTGAACATGTCCCATAAAAAGGACAATGTTTCAAGGAAGTTCATCTTCTAAACATCATGTTTCAGGGGATATCTTAGTTTTCGGGAGAATATACTTTTGTTTTGGCAACTGTTACTATTAGCGGGATGAAAGTTGCTTTAAAAAAGTCGGCAGCTGGTGGAAACATACTATATATATATATATACATTGTTTATCGCTAATCTGATTCTTCGTATGAAATGATTGTTCTTGCCCTAGGGATCCAATCACCTGATCAGAGGGTGCTTGGGGTCTACATGAAACCATTCTCAAGTTCGGTGAGCCAGGATTTGTAGGGTTTGTGTTTTCTTCAGCTACTCCAGTCCCTAACAAGTTATCTCTTCATTTTTTTTGGGAAGGTCACCCCGCCCTTTTTGAAAATAGAGTAGGAAGCTTGCGGGATTTGCATATATTTGCCAGTAATAAAATGATCCAAAAAGAGGTCAACCTATTGAAAAGGATACCCTCCAGGGAACTAACATATCCCACCTTGGGAAAGGGAAAATCATCTTCAAAAGTGATTTTTGATGGGATATGTTAGTTCCCTGAAGGGTATCATTTGTTGGACAGCTTGTCATCACAGACACTTGACGTCCTAGTCTACATATACCACCTGGAAAGGATCGATGGCTAGCCACTCCCGTGCATTGGTTTATCATGGTCCCTTACAACATCGCCACCTTTTAAGAGGTGGGCCATCTACTAATCTACTTTCACTACGGTGTATATGTATATTGTTTAATAGTACTCAACTTTCTTCTATTAAGTAAAGCATGTTGAATCCAAAATGTGGCACTTCTCCGAACGAAGAGAAAAAAATAATGTCTAGTGCCGTCCCAAGTCTTAAATGAGCCCCAAAACCTATTTCCAACAAAAATACTAATCCTTGTTATAGAAAGACTATTGATATTATAAATCTTCATGACATCCATAATTATAAAGTACATCTACTCCAACAAATTTATTTTACCATTAAAAGATCATGCATTCATGGATCGGTAAATCTACAATCGGCAACCATGGGATCCTTTCCCTTTCACACTCAACGCATGGTATTTTTACCTACATTTATCACCTAAACTACTCAAATATAGGAAAACAACCCTCGCTCTTTTGTTTCTGGCGCAAGACTAGCTGGTACGAATAAAAGAGAAAGGTACGCTCGCGTTCCCCCCCTGCCTCTTTTCTCAAAACAACTCTTGAATCGATTCATCAGTTTTTTGATGAAAGGAAAAAACTGACATTACAGGAGTCAAATGAACCCATGTTTATTTAGACTTCCTTCCACGTCCCCCGCTCAACTCGGCATATTTGGTTCCAATATGTGATGAACTGTTTTTGAATAGGAGAGGGATGAAAAGATAGGGAGGTCAACAACGCAACGGAATCTTGAATGTAAATCTTCATGGTTTTTTCGGTGGCCCACCTTCCTAAATGCGCCACATGGGCAGAATTTTTGGTTAGGAGCCATTGGTCTGTTGCACCTCCCCGCCTGAGAGAATAAGGCTTAAACTGAAATTTGGATAACCCTGTTTTAATCAAACCCTCCTGAAACATGGTTCTGAACTTAGTAGAAGACCAAGGAACTAAACACGTACTTGGTGACACCGTCTGTTTCCAAGATTTGAGAAACAAAACCAAGGAGGGATCTGTATAAGGGCTACGGTTCCGGCATGTGGGTTGCGTCCAGAGGTCTTGGTATCCCCTAGGTAAAGAACCCCGGATAAAGAACCTGATGGGATGATGATATCTTGGGCACTAATGGACAACATTTCCCCTGTACGAAGAAGACATCGAAACGCTAAAAACAATGCTAGTGCAACACGCGGTTCCTGCTTATAAAACCAGCCTAGCAACACTTGAAGGGTGTCAACCGTAAAAGGAGGGGCCCTAGCCGGCAATTCATGTTGTTGCCAGGTTTTCAAAAGACGCCAGCTCTGAGGCAAATGCTTCCGCATGGATGGCTGGTAATGCTGCACTGCTGAAATGGAATCGCCTGCTAATGAAATGGACTCGCCTTCTTCCCAAAGATTTTCAAGAAAGGATGAAAGTTGAGAATCAACTATTGTTTTTTGGGAACCAATCGCAAGTTTTTGTGAAGTTAAAAAACTCAAAAAATTTT
>DF243736.1:0-35952 GCA_000507305.1 Breviolum minutum Mf 1.05b.01 | reverse complement strand
CCTCTCTTGATATATACTGTACTGTACCTCCGAAAGAAAAACACCCCCCACCAGGCTCCCCTCTGGAACCTTACGTTGGCACTGCAGCATCGGTGCCTGAGCTATCAGATCCTCTGCTTGGCGAACCTGTTCTTCGTTGAAAAGAGGCTCTAGCTGTCTAGGGCCTAAAACTTCCGGTTGTCCCATGGGTCTACTGGGGATGTCCTCTATCTCCAATTGACTTCTTTGGGTTCCTCCCGAAACTTGCCCCATGCTCTCCTCCCTCCTTTCTCTTTTACTTCTAGATTCCCTTCCACTCACCGGTACCAGAGCCATCTCCGCTGCTTCTGCTACCTCATCAGTCCTGCTTCCTCTCTCCATCGTGGACATTGGATCTTCAGGCTCCTCTTGCCTTCCAGATCTTCTCCTATGCAGCATCAACTGCGGGAGACCTTGGGCTCATAACCTGTTTGGATAGAGGTTCTGGATTGATGGGATGGAATGAAATCTCCTCAGCCGCCTCTTACTTTCTACGGGCAAAACAAGGCCAGTCCAGGCCAATCTTGATACGAAAAGGGCTAGCAGGATTTGTACACTGCCAACTTGGTACACTTCTTGATTGTGCGATAAAAACAAGGAATGCAATTCACGCAGGTATAATGCTTAATTGAAATGTTGGTTCCAAATTGACCCATCCTATTGGGACTTTCAGTCCTGTGAGCTCGCTATAACTCCACACGATCATGAAATCATAATGATTCCATAATGATTCTATCATGATGGCTACATGTTACATACTACCAGTACGGCTGATATCCATTCATGATTTCGCTGAAATGAAACTGTGCGACCCGTGAGACAATGACGTTGAACACCCAGCTTTTATTTGATGTGGATCGTTCAGCATGCTCCCAATTCCGCATGCAAAGATGACGAATGGGGATACGTTACATAGCATGGACGGGGATTTCTAGAACATGTAGAAACACTTGACATCATTACATCATGAGTGTTGCACAAGTCTTACAGAATTGGGGCCTTGCCTACATCATGAACAAACCTGTCTGAATACTTGATAGCCATGAGCGGTGCATGAACTTTGGAATTTAGGGAGTACACTCTGCAAACAACATACCGTATCTATTTTCCCACGAGTGGTGCAAGACATTTGAAACGTAAAACAATAAGCATGGTGGGAGATCTGTACAATCACTGACTCCGCGTTCGTTTCCTGCCCTGCTTCACAAAGTTGATCATCCTTGCCCAGGAATTTTTGTGCAAGTCTCTCTCAAAAAGATGCCTCAAAGACTCAGGAAGCGTTATGCTTGCCAAAGACGTGCACTCTGCGAAGGCATCTTCTCCAATGTGCAACACAGACTCACCCATGGTGACGCTGACCAAAGATGTGCACTTTTCAAACGCACAGTCCCCAATGTGCGTCACAGACTCGCCGATAGTAATGCTCTCCAAAGAAGTGCACTCTGCAAAGGCACTGTTTCCAATGTGCCTCACAGACACACCCATTTTGATGCTCGCCAATGAATCACACCTGCAGAAGGCACGGTCCCCAATTTGCGCCACAGCCTCACCCATGATGAAACTCGCCAAAGATGCACACCCAGCAAAGGCATCGTTCCCAATGTGTCACAGACTCACCCATCTTGATGCCCGGCAGTGAAACACAGTTATAAAAGGCACTGTCCTCAATATGCGTCAAAGACTCACTTACATTAATGCTCACCAGAGATGAGCACTCCGCAAAGGCACGTTCCCCGATGTGCGTCACAGAATCACCCATTGTGACGCTCACCAAAGATGTACACCGGGCAAAGCAAGAATAACCAATGTGCCTCACAGACTGGCCTATAGAGATGCTCGACAATGAGACACACAAAAAAAATGCACATTCCCCAAGGTGTGTCACAGACTCGCCCATGGTGATGCTAGCCAACGAAGCACACCCAAAAAAGGCACGGTCCCCAATGTGCGTTACGGACTCGCCCATGGTGATGCCCGGCAGTGAGGCACACCCATAAAAGGCACCGTCCCCAATATGAGTCACAGACTCACCCATAGTGATGCTAGCCAGAGATGCGCACTTTGCAAAGGCCCTTTCCCCAATATGCGTCACTGAGCCTGTTATTTTGACCCAAACTAGTTGACGGGAGTTTTGGAAAGCTGTGGGGGAAATTTCTGTCAGGTTGCAGGGCATCTTCAACCCATAACATCCATGTGTGTGGACATCATATTTGGTTGCAGCTTCCGCTTCGTTCCGTGTATATGTGACAGTTACTAGGGGTTCAGCACCCAAGAGCCCTGCTGCATCAAGTGTCTCAGCATCATCTATGATTGAGCTGTCGCGCAGCAGCTCCACTTTGAGGACTTTGCGCTCAAGCGGATCTTGGCAAGGATGCTTCCGAAGGAGTATCGCCTTCAACTCCCGAACGGTGGCTGTCATCGGAACATCAAGGGTGATGACAGAACCTTGTAGGGTGTTCAACTTTACTTCACAGGACATGGCTGCAAGTGGACACCCCGACCTCACCACATAAATGGAAAATTACAATGCATTTTGCAACATTCTAATCTATTGACCTTTCATCAAATAGTTTCAGAATTGGATTGAATATGATTGACATCGACTGGTCATGACTGGTCTGTTTGGGCTCTTTCGGCATTTCGATTGCTTTGCGATACTTGAAACGAAATTTTCACATCCCGGATGATGGACCCATGGTTGATCCAAATCTGGCCCCCTCAATTGTTCAACATGATGGCCATGGAAAAATGACTAAAATAAACAATATGAAAAATAAACAATAGACAAACTCAAGTCCAGCAGTCAAGGAGAAATCATGAAATGATGAATATTTCTGAATACACTCTTCCTCCTGTCTTTCAGCCCACAGATTTTAGAAAATGTCCATCTGATGGCAAGAAGCTACACCTCACCTTGTTTCATCTTGCGATCTTGGACTTTAATCTTGACATATCTTGACCCTTCTTTTGCTTTGACAACTGCCGCCAATCGCGATTTTGGACAACATATCTATGAACAAAAGAAGCTTCGACTTTTCAAAGCTTCAAATCTTCGGGGACGCATCCCTCCTTTCGCCACAAGTCGCAGGCCTCAGAAACGAACCTGGCACTGCTCTGGTGATATTGCTTAAGCAATACAGCGGAAATGCGATCCATGTTCGTCTGGGCTAAGAGCAATGCCATAAACACTAGATCTCGCTTGACATGAATGTATGGACATGTTATCTATGATTGGGTTTTTGGGATTGGGTTTTTGGAAATCAAAAAAGAAACTCTGCCATCAAGAAATCAGACCAACAAGAATCTTGACAAGAAACCTCAGGGCAGTCCGTGATGTCAGTGGTTTTTCTTCTTGTCCTGCATGCAGTTGTGCTGGAGGAAAAAAAACGCCAGAGCCATTCCGATGATTCCAAGCAATGCGGTAGCCCATGTGCTTTAGTTTTGGAAGCACAAGTTCAGCAATGGCCACCCACCATCCCTTCACCTCCAAGCCTTCAAACTATCAAAGGATCCGTCCTTTCTACTTGATTTTTTTCTTTCCTTTTCTTCTCTCTCTTCCTTCTCCTGACCAATCGTAAATGGTGACGATTCATGACCCATCTGTGAGCTAGCTATTGAGTTATCCCGTGTTCTAATCCGTCCCGCCCGCCCACCCGCCATACATTATGTACCGGGGAAATGTCATTCCTAAATTTCAAAAAAATACAACAGAAACATGCTTTTAAAGATAAATCATCCTAAAAACCAGTCAATTTTTAACCTCAAGATTTTGCAAGTGCTTCGTTGTTAAGATAAGTTTTGACCATCTACATTTCTTAAGTTTGCATTTACAAACCTGACAATCCCCTTCAATTAATCAAGTTACAAGTTTTGAGGTATTCCCTGATTCTTGCTATTGGACTATTTTCTTCATGATATTCTGCCCATTTTGTTTTTACTTTAACAGACTTTTCGCTCTCCATCGCCTACCCTTCTCACAACAAGCATTGCAAGTTGTATTTCTACTAGTTAACTTATCCAAATCCTCTTTGCTGTTCACTATATATAACTACAATTCATGAAATTCACCTGGGATGAATTGGGATGATTGGGATACTATTCAGCAACAACAAACAGAAATTCGATGTGTTGGTAGCAACATATAGCAAAATGACAATGGTTTCCGGTTTCTATGATGCGTCACTAACATTCAAGCTAACGTGTTCTATTTCAATCTATTTCAGGTATCTCCTCTCATGGCCCGCCTTTCGCATCAGGAACATGGTCCCAAGTCCAATGATGCCGAAGACAAGAGCTAAGAGAAGAATTGAGGCCTCCACATCATCATGATGATGATGATGATGATGATGATGATGATGACGCTGATGATGACGATGATGACGATGATAATGACGCTGATGATGACGATGATGACGATGATGATGACGATGATGACGATGATGATGACGATGATGATGACGATGATGATGTTGTTGTTGATGATGATGAAGATGATGACGATGATGATGACGATGATGGTGATGATGTTGTTGATGATGATGATGATGATGAAGCAAATCGTGCAAACGCGTGCCAATTGCCAATTGGAGACATGAATGCTGCCCCAACCGAAGCATGAAGCAGTTGCAAGTCCGTTGGGAGATGGGGCGAAGTTTGGAGAGGAGAGTCCATACCAGCCAGGCACTGAATATTTGGATTTGGATATGCTTGAATCATTTTCACGCTGAAATGTTGGTCATATTTGCCCAGGCTCTAGTAGACTGACTATGATAAGGGCACGCCGTGCCTAGGGCCTAGATAGAAATGAGATGACATTAGATATATCTAGTTCCACTGCGCCCTATCGGACTTGTAGTGATTATATCTCCCAGTGTATTTCAGATGAAACATGCAGGATTACTGCCCAGCCATGTTTTTCTCTACCTGACTACGTGGAGATACTACATTCGGAATAGGATACTCCGTTTTCTTCATAACCACCAACACTACCACTAGAACTACACCACACTACTACTATCATTATAATTATTACTACTCCTACTCCTACTCCTACCGCTACCGCTACAACTACTGCTACTACTACTGCTACTACTGCTGTCCGAGAATGCCTTGCTGCCGGAGCTTGGCACTGGAGGCTCCTGCAATTCAGCGAATTGCTGTGTATCCCAAAACCTACCGTGGAAAATCCACCATTTGTAAGTGAGTTTCCTATTGGAAAAAGGAAAATTCCATTGCTATGTTAGATTACCGGAGTGCAAATTACAATTAACAATTACCATCAATTTGGCAAATCATCAGAATATCTGTGCTTTACCATGGTCGACAAATGTGATCAGTTCTGAGCATAGATGCGGAATGAGCAAAGCACAGCAGATTGGTTCCAAGTCATTGAACTCGAAAATTCGAGTCGAATCTTGAGCAGCTTTGCACGTCTTTGCATCCCTATGTATTCCGTGTCCCTCCTGCACGGGCGGCGGCTGACCTGTCATTCACAAGGTTCACAAGCAGTGTGGTTCTCACAGCGTGTGGACTGAAAAGCTAGGATCTTGGCAATCCTTCAAGTCCCTTGAGAATGATCCCTTCATGTCAAATTTTTTGTGAGCCAACCGCAGGTTTTTGCCCAAACAAACATAAAGAAACGAAGGTTCGTGGTTGAAGCAGCATGAGATAGATTGGCTTCTATGGGCACATCGTGTCACACACACATTACATAGCAGAAAAGAAATTACGGCACCTGCTCCAATCAGCTACACATCATCAAAGTGTTTCTACAGGCTTGTTTCAGATAACCTGCTAAATTGTGGCTGATCGCATCATGGAGTAAGGCCGGCCATTGGGAACAAAGTTGCATAATTATCACTGTCTGCTACGTGTACTCATGTTTGTGAAGTGACTGAGTGAAGGAGAAGTGTGGCGCAGTGAGTGAGAAGCAGATGGCACAGTCCCTCCAAGCTGGTTTCTCTCAAACCTTCAGTAACCTACCTTTTGCTGCTGTCTGAGATGTTGTTTCACGGTCCAAACCCTCAAAAAGACAGCCCCCATAGAGTCTTTTTTTTCTTGGCTTCAATCTTCCCTCGCCGCGGTTGGATTCACATCATAGACCGGAGCTTCTGAGCCGCTGCATCTCATCTGGAAGACCTTGCCTTGGCAGCTCCCAAACTCTGCCGTGCGGCTGCACGGGCACGAGTTTCATGCAACTGTGCCGTGGTCAATGCTCTGATGGCAGGAGCAGCCATCTCATGGCCCAATCGACAAAAGTTGGCCCAAACTGTTGGAGTAAAGAACTGATTCACTGTGTGGGTGTCTGGAAAGCTTCCACACAAGTGACACTCATATCGCCTTTCATGACAACATTCACAGCAAATACCTCCCAGCTCGGCTCGTGGCTTCCTCGAACTGGAAGAACTCCAAGAGTCCGATGATGCGTCGGGCATCGACTGCATCTCTACGACTGGGCTCAGGCCATGCTGGACGTTGATGCTGCGCTCACTTTGCACAACTTCGCTTCTATGCACCAAAGGCTGCACTGGGACAGTGTCGCTCAAAAGTCGCATGCGCACATGAAAGATTTCACCGATCTGATCTTTGCCGCCAAAGCCGTTGGAATACAAAACGCCCAAATGAAGAAATTCCTCCGTGCTCTCTCGAAATTCTTCCAGCACATCTTCCAAATCCCGTCGTGGATCCTTGTGCAAGTAAAAGCTGCAAAGACGCTCCTTTCGTGCCAAAGCAATGGCAGTGCGGAGGTCCAAAAGCTCACAAGTTGGATCGTC
Organism: Breviolum minutum Mf 1.05b.01; assembly: GCA_000507305.1. NCBI lineage: Eukaryota > Dinophyceae > Suessiales > Symbiodiniaceae > Breviolum > Breviolum minutum. The sequence goes on along the minus strand of DF243736.1, from coordinate 29,161 downwards.
TCCAACATCGAAGGACAAAATCCAACGACGCCGGCGACGGAGGAGTTGTACAATTCCAAGATCTTCGACTGGTCCACCATCTGTAAGGTAGAGATACATGGGAGGCTTCTCCATGCATTCATGGTACATCAGGAACATGTGAATTTGTCGAATCAGTGGTGAGTCTAACAACCAATTGAGCCAACGAACATGGCCAAAGAAGCTAAAAATGCCAATAAAGAGCACTATGGACGCTATTGCAAGCCCGGTGAAAAGACGAAAAGGTTGACATTCAATGTTCAGACTTCCAGGACCAAGTCCACCAGGTCTGGACTTGTCGTTACCCAATAAACAAAAAAAGTAGGTGAAGGCAAAAATAATCATCTCTGGAAGCCTGTCAAAGAGGCTTGCTAAATGCGGCTCTTTCAACAATGCTGGCCACCTCTTCGTAGGCCACTTCTGACCACGATCAAATCGAAGCCAATCACCCTGTGTCAAATTGAGCATGGCCATCAAGATTCGCGTGTGCCACTTATTGATCTGTGTTAGCACAAAGCCATCAATGGCAGCACAGCTTAAGGTCATACAGCGCGCCAAGGACATCCATTTCGGTGCAGGTAAAAATTGAGTCCTCTGGCATCCCATAGCATACTGCGATAAAGAGAATAAGGAATGAGCTTCCTTACTCTCAGGCCGCATGAATTCATTGAGCGTGGCACCAAAAAGCAAGACGGGTACGGATGGACATTGAGCCACTTCAACCATTGACATATCCACACCGCCATGGTAGAAAGCTCGTTGCAGTGACCAGCGGAAGTAGTAATGAACAAAGCGATGAAGCAAATTGAATGCCGGTAGACTGGCAATGGCCAAGGCCAACGAGCTGTTGGTAAAGAAGTACCACGCCTTATCCGAATATGTGCCCGAAAGTTGCGCATCGAAGAAAGGAGTCAGCAACGCCTGACGCGTCACAGGGCCAAAGATACGCCATTGCAAAAGGAAGGAAGCGGGCCAAATGAACCACAAGGGTAACAAAATGAAGAGAAACGCTCGCCAAAGTCCTTTCCAGCCCAAGAATTTGAAGCTCGCAGAAATCAATGCCAAGACCAACGTCACAAACAAGAAGATCACAATGAAACTTGGTAAGCCATGAGAGTGACCGGCCTCCATCATAGTGTCGTCGTCTACAGCTGCGGCCGTCATGTTGATGAACAGCTTCGTTGGCGGGGAAGGCTTCAAAGGTACCATCAAATCGGAGCACAGAATGCCTGGTGCTTCATTGTGATATCGGTAGCATTGTTCTGGACCCTTCAGCTGTCGCTCCTCTGACCAGTCCACGAGTTCAGCTGTATACACCAACAACACTGTGATCAGCACCATGAAGAGCATGACCAGCCACCGGGCGCACAGATGTGTTAGAGATCTCCAGTGAAGATACCACCTTGGATTGTCACTGTGACGAATAGTTTCCATTCCGCAGCACTTGTAGACCAACGCCAATATCATCAAAATGGCCACCAGTCCCAAAATGATGTAGAACGAGAAACTCCCATGTGGCTGGAGGACCTCAAAATAGCTGCAGGGCACCTTATCTTCAAAGTTCTTGCACCAGCAATCCCGCAATGGACCACCCCAATAGGCTTCGACCAACAGTGTCACTGGAACGACATAAAAGACACAAAAAACCGCAGGAGCAGCCACCAAGACGCCCAGAACCACTAAAGCCATGATTGGTAAATCCAAGATCCTGGGACATGAAGATGAATTGTCCTCCGGCACATTGAACAAGTTGTCAAATGAGACCAAATATCCAGCGTTCCGTTGACTCCTCTCGATAAATTCCGCAACGACTTCACGGTAGCCTTGCTCTGACTGTGACTGGGCTTCGGTGGCACGCTGTGCCTTCACCAAGAAGGAGGCGAAGCCTGATGCAGCGATGGAGCCTCCAGACACTGAAGAGATATGTGTCACGTGACAAAGACGGCCGGTCTCTGCTAAGGCCCACAGAACTCCAGTGCAAAAGGCACCTGAACGCACTCCTCCACCACCAAAGGCAACTGCGAAGTCTTCCAATCCATGTTCCGATTGTTCTGAAGATTGCAATGAGCCGGCACCTGGTGCCCCAAGTGATCGCAACTTCAGAATGACCTGTTCATACCTGATCACAGTGGCTTCCGCGACAGATGATACATCCTCAGGCTGACGGATGATCACCTGTAGTGGGAAGTGCTCTGGCTCATAGGACCATTGTGGTTTCAAATCTTCCAAGATGTCCTTGCCCATCCTGTCACGGATCACATAGTCATTGACACCTCTTTTCAGCAACAGTTCTTGCACATCTTTTGGCCACTGTGGACTGAAGGGGATCTCCTCCACCTCATCAGACACTGTCTCTGAATCACTCTCCATGGCAGCGCCGGGTCAGAGTTCTGTGATTTAAAAGCTCCATGAATCAGTGGACGCTTGTCTTTTCTACGTGAAGTTGCAAAATGCACGTGAACAATTTTTGAATTTTCAACTTCGAAAGAACCTCTGAATTGTTCTTGATCATTTTTCATACGAAGTGCTGGCATTCGACAATGACGCGCTGTAGTTTTAGATTTAATATATTCACAGCAGTCAAACGCATCGAAACGGGGCAGCAAGACAAACTCTCTGAAATCCAAACAAAGACCATGAGGACGCACTAATTCACAGAATCTGACAGCTGTACCACAAGTTTCGACTATAGTGACTATAGTATTGCATAGCATTGCTATATTAGATCACATAGTCAATTCCCGGCTTCTGTAGGTGTTGCGGGCTTTGGGGAATCATCTGAGTCGATTTCCCCGGGTGGAATGGCCTGCTCCAGAGTCACTTTGACTCTTTTGCCGATCCTTTCTATCCTGATTCCAGGTGGAATTGCGGCACAAAAAATGGACCAAAACACCAAAGGTGCATGTCACTGAAGGACCATCTTTGTCATATTCTTCCCAACGTGTCATGAATCAACTTAGGAAATCACAGAACTCAGCTGGTGACTTTCAAGCCGAGGCCAAAGATCCGAAGCGGATTAGCATGAAAATCATGAACACCAATGATAGATAATGATAGTGTGTGAGTGTATGACTCACAGTATGCTCATGTTCTATTCACACCACAAGTGAGCACTAGAATCACTAGAACAGACAGTGACAGGGCCTGTGCTTTTAGCGCTGCATCTTGCTGGGACATATGCTCCTGCCAACGCAGATCCAAGTGACGACATTGCAGCCAATCCTTGAGAGTCGCTATGTGCTAAGTCAGAGGTATGACAGTATATCACAGTATCATTCAGATTCAAAAGGTGAACATACTTGAGGACACACCTTACCAATTAGCCAGTGATCTGCACTTCCAGCAATGCCACAAGATTTGCCCAGGACATGCCACGCACTGAAATGAAGAACAGCCCAAATGCTCCTTGACAACATCTATTAGAAAGTTCCACTGCCTTCTCGACGCCTTGGACCAAGATCCATGCAACTGCTACAGTCCCCGGGAACCTCCCGCCACCTCCAGGGGATCCGATACAACAGTTGTATTTGGTGCCCTTTGTCGTGCTTGTAGTTAGATAGACAGACAAAGAATGAATAGAGAGAGGAAAACAAACATCATATCATAAATCATGATATTACATTGTAGATTTACAATATCATTTGCTTGTCAAACCCAATACCATCCCAGTCATCCTCCAATCCGCTGAGACCAAGACTGTCTGAGCAACCGGTGGACTTTCTGGGTTGGGCTCATAAAGCCGTACATCCTGGTGAGGTAATGAAACGAAATAAGGACGAGTTTCCATGCAAGTTATCGTTTCAATGCTGCAGCTTCTACATTTCACAATTTTTGATATGGTTGATTGTTGATCCTCTTGCAACTGATGATATGCCAAATTCACATGACCATATTATGTGCCGTACTACTTGTACATAAAAATAATTGTCCTACTACATAGATAATACATACATTGCAAAAAAAATGCCATTGTAGATATATAATGTTTTAATCACATGCATCACAGGGATCTACAATCTGCATATACATGCCCAAAATTAGCTGGCAAGGTCAATCCCTGCCATTTGTTGGAAGCTCTGTTTGTTTCAGTTTCAGACCTCCTACCAATCCACTCGAGTCTGGCAGATTCTTGGATAGACTGATGCTTAAGCCATTGACCAAGGATCGGGAGTTGAATCAAAAAAACAAATGATATTGAGTCAAATCCGAGTCAATGCATGACTCGTTACTTGCATTGTCAACGTCACCTGTTTGCATCTGACTCATGTCAGACATGTTCATAATATTCGATTGTAGGAAGCCTTTGGCTGGAATCTGATCCTATTTGATCAATCCAAACCTCCTGTGCGAGTGGAAACATCTTGTAGCTACAGTTACCGGGAAGCCATCGACAAAACCAAAACTGGAGGCAAAATGCAGCAAACAAAGGAAAATAGCTTCAGCAGCATGCCTACATTTACACCCACTCCCAAAGGACAAATCCCATGTGGATGGGTCAATAGCCCATAGATGATAAATATAGATGTCAAGAGTCATAGTCCATAAACCCTTCCATTTCAATCAACTCGATTTCCGTCCTTGAGAACATCTGCATTGCCTTGAGCTGCTGCCTCTGCGTCCACATCTGCAATGTTAATGTAACACCTCGAGCATGACAAAGGGTGTGCCAGTTGATGGAAAGTTGGCTGCTGGCAGCCTTAGAGTTAGAGTAGACCGAACGCCTATCTTCCAGCGATTGGAACCCCAAAACACTCTGAAGCCACCCAGCTCAACCATAAAACCACGGGTACCCTACACTTTTCGAATAACAAACACTTTGTGGTCAATTCTATCTCGTCAACAGACCCATCCAGCTGGTCAGATCAAAGACTTCCCTCCAAATATTCTAGGTGGTGCATCACTGCATCACAAGCAGCTCGGCGCTTTTCTGAGCATCTCTTGACTGCCTTTCTTTATGGCCATGTGTTTTCATTCTTCTTCCGCCAAGCTTGGACAGCAAGATTTCCTGCCCCCAAGACTAAGGATGCCAGTAGCAGTACAAACAGTGGTCCTACCAGTCCTACCGGGGTGGTTTCGTTCTCATATATGCTTTCGATGAGGAACTTCGCCTGTTCACTTGTCGTCTTGAAGGAATTGATCTGCGTCTCGAAGGAATTGATCTTATCCGAAATCGCTACCAGTTGTTTGTTGATTGTCACCAGCTCCTCTGTTTGCGCCTGAGTCGCCTCCTTGATCATGTTTGCAGAAAATATGAGAGAAGCAGCCAACACATAATTTGCAATGACCGGATTGGATACTTGGGGGCTTTCTGGCGTTGGGAGTCTGGCCTTGGGCTCCTGCCCCAAGAACGGCGCGCCCCAGTGGATACTGAGGAAAATCACCAATCCAACAACTGCCAGAAGTCGAGCCATTGCGAATTTTGAGAGGAGAGAGTCAAACCCCTGTTGAATAAAGGAACTGTGCGCTGATTGTGCTGATTTGTCAATTCGTGGTTTTGTTTTGTCCTATTCGATCTTTGTTTGAAGGCCAGGCTAGATCACAGAACTGCACTTTGGAAACCAAACTGCAAACATCACAGTCGCTTCACATGGTTCATTCTGCCAGCAGTTCAACAGTTCATCAGCATGGAATGGCATTTTTTTCTTTGCTCTATAGATATACATTTGCAGTTGCGCCGCTTTAGGACGTATCTGTATTTCTCTTTAAGTCAGTCTGTAGCACCGAATATCTTATAAGGATTTGTTTTACAAATATTTCTAACTCTAACAAAACATATCTAAATAATGTTTCTAAAAATGTATCTAATGAAATCAGAAAATTTGAAAACAGAAAAGGTGAGTATGAAGTGGGTAAATGTTTGATGTGTAGAGAAAAGACCAAAAACAAAAACCAGCATATTTAATGTAAAATTTGAGATACAACATTGTTCATAGTTCAAAGGAAGGAATCATGACATTGAAGAATATTAAGACTAATACACTTCAGTCATTGGAGATTGACAAGGTGAGAAAAAACTTCATATTTGCTTGGTGTTCTACCTGCCATTCATCTCAAGGAAGAAGCATAAATGATGAAATCACCATTTTTGATGACAACCATGTTTTCGTTAGAAATTACAAAGAGTGGCTATGGACGGCATTGACAAGGTGTAGGGATTTGGAGAAGGGATTTTTCAAGTATAGCAAAAACAATACCAGTGATGAATTCAACAAAAAAATGTATAATCAGCAATGATGATAAGAAGATTGAAAACCATAGGGTACAGGATAGGACAGCCAAAAGGACAATACCAAAAGAGGGGGATGTAAATACTCAAGGGTCTTTAGATAATTTCATCTAACAGTGTAACTATTGTGGGTGTGGCTTTCATATTAATTTGGAAGGTGGGAATGTGATGAGCAATTTAACCTGCCAAAGAAAGGAGAATGAAACGACCCATACATTTGATGATATAGCGCCATATTGTAAATTTTGTGCAGTAAGTGTAGTTGCAAAAAAGTACGGGCAAAATCAATAGAATGTAAAGAATGAATGAACCGCACCTTGCGCAATTTTTCAATTAATATTATTTTATCTACGCATGACAAAAGGCACTGCATAGTTATATTTATAAATTATCACATCATGCATTATATCGGGAAGCCTTCCCCATCTTCCAAACCTTGAACGCCAAACCTCACAACCCCCAACATACACAGCATCTCATCCATTATATCACCTCATCCACTTCATCATCCATCCATCTCATTGATTCTCATCTATTTCATGGTATATTCTAAAAATCCTCATTGATAGAAATGATCTAGGTAGATAGAAAACTAGTAAGTATTGTACAAAAAAGATGATATAGCATGTAGTAAGCTAATGCAAAAAGTCAATGAATTGAATGACACTTACATCCAAATAACCCCCCCCCATCAACACATGCACAACCTTCAACAAAAAAATCACTACTTGTTTTGAAACAACCCACAATTGGTTTGAAACAACCCACAATTGTTCAGAAACAATCAGCAATTGTTTTGAAACAATTCTCCCTTGTTAGTCTTCAAAAAAAGAAACAATCACCACTTATTTTCAACAACCAGAAACTGTTCCAAAACAAGCAGCACTTGTTCTTAATCAATCCTTACTCCCCCTACTAAAAGGAAAATAATCACCGTTAAAATCAAAAAAATAATCCCCATTTATTTTCTACTGAAACTGTAATAAATACCATCATGTAAAAATAGCTGTCATATGTTTTTACATAAACGCCATTTATTCTAAAAACTCAAGCACTTTCGCAAAATATGGTTTGTCAAATAGTTATACGAAACACTAAATAACAAGAATATACCCATCGCCATTCTTTTGAATTTTGTAGTATTGTAGCGTTTGATTTTCAAGCTGTTTGATTTTTTGGTCATTCAACATTTTCAGATATTGTTCCAACTTACTGTCCCACAAGCCCACAGGTCTGCCCAGTTGCTTCTTCTGAAAAAACTTATCAACCTTCTTCTTTTCTTCTTCAGGGGTTTCTCTACAGTTTTGTCAAGCTTTTCCATCAACTTATCAATAGACAACATTAAACTCTTGACATGTGTGTTCAATACGTTAATCTTGCTTGAAAGTTTGGTTGTTTCATTTTCATTCTCTAGCTCTACCATCTAAATATAACTAACTAGATACTTATTTTATTAAACATTTATTTATACATTTCCATCCTAAAAATCTACTCTTTAGGCCATTTTCTGAGTCTAAATCTTCTAACCTTAAGAATGGCTTACTACGAGGTGTTCCCATAACATCTTGTATCATCTCATACTTCTTCTTTTCTTCATCTGTTTCTGGGGTGGTAATCCTATTGAATGAGAAGCTTATACTATGGTCTTCTGCATCAACCTTTATCTCACCATTGTCATCTCTACTTACATTCATAGTCTTATCATTCCTACTCAACTTGAATGAGCAACCATTACATCTACACTTGATAGATTTAGGGTTTATCTCTATAGAGTTTTGTAATAACAATTTACCACTACAGTGGGGACAATTACAACATGTATCTTTGCTTTTCATTCTTTTCTCTTCATCTATCTTGACTACCTTAGTTTCTTCATCACTGCTCAACTCAAAATCTTCAGGTATGGGTTTCTTACTCATCTTTGTTTTACTCTTCGACTTTGCTGGTGGTGGCATTATTATTAGATGATATTTTAAAATATCTTATACATTCTTTAGTGATTTCAGACACAACATAACAAAATGCTTTACATCTATTACTCCTTCCTTTTGGATAATCTTTGTTCCATATCATCTATTGATTGAATATAAGCATCATATTCTGCAAGCGTCATATTAATATAATTAGATAATACTTTATGTATAAAATCAAATACCTAAAGAAGGATATGTAAATACAGAGTGGTTCTTAAAAAAACATCACTAANTGGACGGGAATTTGTGCAGTTTATATGAAACTGCTTAATGCAAATCGTAGCTACATTGAGAGTGAAATAGAAAGAATGGCTGAAATAGCTAAAAACAAACTAGAAAGAACTAGACTAGAATTTATATATACAAAGCGGGGGTAAAACATTCAAACTAGAATATATAACTATGCAAATTCTTGTAAGAACGGAAGACGACTATATTTTACCAGTAGATTAGTGAAGAAAAGTAGATGATATTTTACTACAAAAATATCATATATTTTTCTACACAGGACGACCCTTATACAATACTTACTATTTTTCTATTAGGCAGACCTCGCCTATGTTCTGGCCTTAAAATAGATTTTTGGGGTATAATATGCCCATAAAATCTGGGGGGTTATAACCCCTCTGGGTTACAGGCCAGAAGATAGGCAAGGCCTACCCTAACTCTTAGATGTTTCATCATTTGTTGTCTATATGGTTACTGTGGTGGTTCCAGGTTCCATGTCATTACTACACTCACCACAAGTTCGGGAGCACACCAGCAAACCCTATCCCGCACCGTCTTTTTCAGACCGTTGCAATTCCTGCCACTGTCGGGTTTAGAAAGCCGCAGTTCTCCAGCTCAAAGTAGCCGCCATTGATTGTCGCAAAGGCAGCGCCGCGAATCGTTTCCAGCGTTCTTCTGTCGAAATGACAACCTGCACAGTCTTCACCGATGAGTTTACAGTTTACTGTAGTTTTAAGCTTGTTCTATATGTAGACTACGGAGGTCAGTTTCTATTGGGATTGCAAGGAAATCAGAATACTTAAATACAAATTTCATCTTATATACTAGATAATCTTGTGACAAAAATGCCAAAAATGCAACAAATATTGTAGCTTGCCATTGAATAGCAGCAAAATCTATGTGTTCACGCGCAAGGCAGGGAAAACCGGGCATGTGCGGGTCAAAGAATAAAAAGCTTTGAAGTTCTAAAGCAAACTCTCAGGCCACCATCTGCTGCTTGAACATGCTCAGGCGTTGCCAGTCTTTGAGCTGTCGCAAAGAGTGGGTTGGTCTCAGATAGGACGTGTTCCAGAAACAAGTAATGACCACCTGGACAGCAGAGGTGAGCCTCCAGGCTGGATCCCAAACACTCGTTGAAAAAAGGTTTCTGGGTGCCATTTCAGTTGGCCAAGAATCCACCATGAAGCAACCAAGCTTTTCCAGATCATCCCACTCCCCGCCAAGCGAAAAAGGTACAAACCCATGGATTTTTGCGAAACGAATTCCACCAGTATGGACACGTCAAAGTAGGAAAATAAACTCTGAGAAAACCGTCAATGCCTCTGCCGAGCTGCCGGGTTTCAAGGTGCGTTGGATTTCAGCCAGTGCTTTGGAGGGGTTCTTGACGGAGCACAGCGTCAGAGTGCAAATCACCTGAATCATTTCACAGCAATGACGCTGCGAGTGGAACGAAAGCAAGATATAATGATATACGGTAAATAAATTCTGCAAATTATAGTAGGAAAGTAGTAAAGGGACTCAAACCAGGAGTACTCAACAAGTTATTCCCTTTGAAAACTGGCTGTGAATGGGGGGCATTGTCATCCCTAAAATGGCCATAAACTCAACTGGGGAAAAAATTTTGTCCCAACGAACATGGCAACTATATACTATATAGTGATTGAAAAACTTCAAGAAAGAATACATCTTGCCTCTTGAGTTTTCCTTGAAGACTTGCTGTGCCTTATTGCCAAACAGTTTACATCTAAAACACGCTCAAGAGGCTCAAGTGTTCCTTTCAGTGTTCTTTTCAATAGGGTACACGCCCTGCAGATGTCTAAGCTAGGAATCTACCAATCTCTCTCCTCAGGGCTATTTGCCATGCTACTGCATCTGCGACGTTATCTTCAACTGGCAATGATTCAGCAATGCCTCGAACAAGTCGAAGAGAGTTGTGCCTTTCCGGCTTCAAAATTCCAGCTTTCTTTGCATTGTCCAAGGCATATTGTTTCATGTATTCCTCAGCTGCTGGGAAAGTGATGCAGTAGCAGTATGTAGCAGTAGTCCATCCAGATTTCAATTCTAACCGAGATTTTCCACCACGAATCACCAAAGTGAAAAAAAAACGAGGTGCACCAGAGGTACCTACAAGAATCACTGTCGGTGCTCGACAAATCATATCCAAGAAAATTAAGGATATTAAGGTTCATGCATGTATTGGATGTTCAAATGGTCGTTACCTCCTTGATTCTTTTGCATCTCCAGGGCTTTCACTGTCGTTTGTTGGGACAAGAACAACGTAACAAGATTCACTTCTCCGAGATGCATTGGGATCTACTCCGATGATGTCCATATTCTGTGGTGCATCTTGAGAACCCATGTATAACGCGTTCGGAAAGCTTCCAATGCCAACCTCCAAGACCTGTACATAAAAAATCAATAAGAAAAGTTGTTAAAACAAAATGAGAATTCTTGGGCCACTTCCGACATCCATCCCTTGGCGTCGGCTGCTGTGAACCCATAGTGCCATGGTGTTTTTTTAAGTGGGGTGAATAATATGAGAATGGGGGAAATGATGAACAAAAAATAACGTGGTTTTGTTTTTAGGAAGCGGTTTGCATCACCAAAAAAAATTGCCACAGTTTCAAACACAAGTCGCCTGAAATGTTCACCTGTCATAAACCAAGCTATCGAAGAATCGCCACAAAAAAAAGCAGAGAAAGTCTTGTGGAAGCAAATGGCAGGAGACTACTGGCCCACTCTTTGGAAGGAGGTCAAATAGATTTCGAAACAATTGTCGCTTCCTCTTGGCTACTGCTCGCTCATAGTCAATCATACCTTTGAAGGCCAGGTAGCTTCAAGGAAGCTGAACTTTGAAGTGGCAGCACCCATTGAAAAATACATGTTTTTTTGCAAAACCTATCCAAATAATATCCAAATAATTATATAAACTTTTAGAAGCATGATTTCACCATACAGAAAATCGACATATCTGCAATCAGAACCATCTTTCTCATCTTACCCAAGATGCCAAAGGCCATTCCTCTGGCGAAGTCCTCATCTTGCCGGCCACGTGACAGTGGCATCTCTTTTCTGATGCCCACATCTGCCCACGCGGGGGCACAGCCGCAAGAAGCCACAACTCCCAAGCCGACACGACGCGGCACCAGAGTAAGATCGTTGGAAGTCAAATTCAGTGTTAGGAGCACCACGACCACGATGGCCAGAAATCGTGATCGAAATGTCATGGCAGATTGGATAAAGATTCTCAAAGATGTGGCTCTGTTTGCCAGAGAAATCCACTTTTGGACTCGGCTGAGATGATAATCGGTGAAATTCATCCAGAGTCCTAGCAAAAGTTGCATTTCCTCAAAGTTCACCAAATAAATACCAAATAACAAATCATTTGCAACAAAACATGCGATAGTACTGAAGTTGAATGGAGCACTGGCGGGGACCGGTGCCGAGCTTGGTATAGCTCGGTCGGATGCTATTGCTTGTCCAGCTTATGCGTGCTTTTTTGATGCTTTTTTGTCTTCTGGAGCTTTGGAACCGGATGAGGATGAAATTTGACAGACGCAGAATGCTGCAGCAACACCTCTGCATTTTGAGTGTTGTTTGTACGTAATGTGAAGCCTTCAGCCAAATCGCAGCTAGCGCGAAAGTTCCAACTCAAAATTGAGAACATCACAATCACATCAGAGGCAAACCCTGTCTACTTCTTGACTTCAATCGTTCTGGGTGAATTTTCTTAAAATTCTAAGTTTATTAGAATTTCATGTTAAATTAAATGTTTCACCCGCATCAAAGTATAGGCCCCGCTTTAAACCATACAATTCACCCAGGACCATTCTTCAGCATCTCCTTTTTGTCTCTCATTTCCCTTTTCTGCACTTCGCTCTATCTGGCTTCGAGGGCGGTTGTCTGTTCTTTGCCCGAAGCTTTTCGCAAACGAATGCAGAGAAGCTATCTACCTATATTTACCTGCCATACTTCTGAAACTCCCATTCTCCATTGTCCAAAGGGCACACCTGTCTCGTCTTCAACCACCTTCACAAGGCCACAACGGTGTTTGATTTGACAACTTGTGGAATCTGCAAAATCATCCATCTCTCCAAACATGCCAACTGGAAATGACACCCTACCTTGAGATGCAATGGAAGTGGAAGGCATGGTTGCCTCACTTCGCTTTTCAAGTGAGCACCCAAAATGAATGTTGGCAAAGAATGTATGTAAACTGTAAGGAATCAAAAAGGAATCAAAATTTGACTGAAATAAAGGAACAGCCTGCATACTTAGCAATTATATAGCTATTTCAAACACCTCCTTGTTCTTTCCGTGACCATATGACCAACCAAGATGATCCAAGATGCACACACCCCATGCCACAGTGCACTCCTCGCTGGTATGAGAGCCTTGGTTTGCCTGACACTCGATGCAAAGGTCCATGATGTGATTGCGACAAATGGCACCTGGTTTCCGGGCAAAGAGCTGACAGTGGCATTGACTGAAATGCTGGAGGAAGTAATGGACAGTAATGGATGCTATATGTCTGAGCATCATGGAACTTATGACGTATTACATAATTACATTCGTATTTTTTCAATAAGAAAAATATATGTATATGTATCAAAGAGAAAAAAAAATTGAATCAGACTTGTAAGGAACTAAGGCTTTGAAACGAAATAAAACAATAATTCTCAAAATACCGAGAATTATATGATGATGCAAGCTCTTGAAAGTCTAGGTCTTCAGGAGGGTACCACCCTGAAGAAGCCATACCAAAGACACATCCCTGACATCAAAAAATATATAAAAATACTGCCTGGCAGGGGCTGTGAATGACTATGAATATCTATGAATCAGATATTGGAGTCAAACACCACGAATTTTCATATCACCAAGGACTCAAGGGAAAATCAAAACAACCAAATCGGATCAGGAGACAATTGTCCACGACAATATCCCAGGCCCATAGTGCCACCGCGCTCCACTTTTTGATTTCCTGGACAGTAGCAAGTTGGAATCTAGTTATAGTTGCTTGAGATAGAACATGAATTCACCAACCAAAATCCCTGAAAGATGAATGGAATTGGTGGAATATTGCAGCAAAAATGAACCAATTCGGATCCATTCGGGGTTTCGTCGCCTGACAATGCCTGCTTTTTTTCCTCTCTCTATCTGACATTGAACATCAAAATCAACAAACCTGCAAGACTGTGAGACATGTCTGAAGATGTGCCTTGCTGGCTCGGAAGAATTGGTTACTATCTCTTGGCAAGTGGCACCAAACAAAAAGCAGATGCAATTCTCTTAGAGGGAAGGAGAGTGGGCATCAAAGTATACAAAATAGTATTACCGTAACGATTCAACTGCCAATCAACATGGCCAAAAGATGAAAGTGGCGTTTGTTTCCAAAAGAGCAAGAAGACAGTGTTCGAATGAATTATATAGACATTCTTAGCCAGGCGGAAAGGCACTAGAACCTGCAAAGCATGACTGTTTTGCAGGATTGCATTGCACCAAACTGTGCTTAAATTAGAATAATTGATCTTATTCCAAAAAATGACTCCGGAAGCAAAATCGAGTTGATTAGAAGCCCAGACAACATATTCACATGTATATGTTTATACTCATCAAATATATTCGTTCTCTTCCAATCCAGCCAAGGTTCAAATCGTTTCTCACCCCCTGGCCCTGGATCATCGGAAGAGGCTGCCATTGGCAAGGGCGTTGGCGCGGAGTGGAACTTGAGGTCACCCCGGATCGGTGACGCAACGGCTGAAGCACCCAACACCGTGGAAGCCGTTTCTGCTACGGCCCGAAAAACATCCCCCTTATCTTGATGGATCTTGATGGATATGGAGATGTATGGAGCCCATCAATTTATATGAAAAAGAATGGAGAAAACATCACCGCATGGTGCCAAAGTCTGGACGGCTGACGTTGATTCCATCCAGAATATAGTATAATTAACTACAGTTACAACAGACATCCGACAAAGGACAATAAAATATGCCCTAAAAAAAAATATATATATATATCCCAATATGCTAAACTAGGGCGTCGTGGCAAATATCAAAAGAATCGGATCACCCTACAGAATCCCCAAATTGAAGAAATCCAGCACTTGGGGTGATGACAATGATGCAAGCTGACCAAAAGTCATGACATCATACAATGTGTCTTGAATCTCAAAGTGTCTTAGGGCCCAACGTCATCATCCACGTGAAGAAGACCGAGTTGGTGGCCTGAGCATCCCAATGTAGACAGTTGGGAAGTTGCAAATGCAGCTTGAGCCCCCACCTGGTCTAGGCTGATTCCCGGTCGTGACTCAACGAGCCTTAGTCTTCCCACCCAAACAACGTCCCCAAAAAAACAATTTATATAATGACCCTGATGACCCCAAAACTCACTCTTGCTGTCTCAAAAGTCCCCGCCACTTTGCATTTACAGTAAATATGCTACATTGTGCTATCATGTGCACACTGTCATCGATAAACAGACGTTCGCATTTGCATCATTTGTTGATAGTTTTGCATGTTCTTCTTGAGGCCAAAAATCCCGGGTATGCATGTTTGCTGCCTTCACCTTAACGATGTTCGGATAAATCCTGGTCAGCTTCTCTCTCATGGCTACCAACTCCAACCCCAATCTAGCAATGCAGGCCTCTCACTGATGAACTGATCAGATACTGAAAACTAATCCAACAAAGTGGTTGATCTTATTCTGGAAAATAAGCAGACCAATCATCAAGGTTCCCCAAAATATGAAGGAAAATCAAAAAAAACGGCAGCATCATCGCAGTCAGGCTGCTGCTGCGCTAGCTTGGAAACCGCTTCAGCATTGGAGTGCAGCCTGGCTGACAGGAAAGCGTTGGCGTAGGCATGTCGCGCCAACCACTTCAAAGGTCATGTCCAGTTTTCACCCTTTACTCCCTCAAAAACTCCCGGAGGAAGACTCGAAAATTCGACTTTTTAAATCCAGGTAAAAACCCAAGTGCCTCGCTGAAGCACCCGCCAAACAAACCTTCATGCGCATGAGGCGCTGGGCTTCGGGCATGTCCTGCAATAGCTGCATTGCAAACATCGGACCGAAGTTGAAAGTGGCCTACAACCAGGCTTCATGATCTGAAAAAAAATGACACGGATATCAGATATGTCACATCACCAACATCTATGAACCATTAGGTCTGGTCGGACTGAAGCCCAAAAACAAATTACTCATAGGTATGAGTATGGCAGTATGGCATACTGCACTCCAACCCACAAAATGTGTTGGGATCATTCACATCCTTCGATCAAACACTAACAGCCCTTGGAAATGAAGCCCGTTTAATCAGGTTGACCCTGTTTGCCTGAAAGTGCCACTGCCTCAAACGTTTGCAGGACCGGAAACTGAAAGAGAAGTATCCCAACAAAAGCACCTTCCAAAAACTTTACTGTAAAAGCTTCCAGTTTTTTGGAAAGCAACAATTTTTGTTGCCCCTTCCTGGTGCTTGTCCATGGCAAGAAACGTGGTGACTCTTCCCAAGACTCCCATGAAGATTTCCACAAATGGACAACAAGACTAGCATTGGCCAGACCTTCTGTTGGAAGGGCCAAGCATGTCAACTGTCAACCAATGTTCCATCATTTTCCGGTGCCGTGTCCTGGTCAAAGTCCACAGGTTCCGCTGAATCTCCTGGAAAAGCGTGACAACGCCACAATGCCCCTGGCAACTCCCTTAAAACACCGGCAATGTTTGGCATCAATGGAAAGGAGACTTGCGTATTTCCAGCAACAATGCGAAGCTCAAACAACGAGTTCAGTCCTGCCGGTTCATCATCCTCCTGAATGGTTGGAAGAAAGAAGCATTCCAGAGTCTTCAATGAGGCAGCATATGATTCCATGTCGATTATAGCGTCGATGAAGCTTCCTCTTGTGGCTCCATGATTCAATAAAGGATGACCCTGACTGTTTAAAAAGGGACACGTCCGCAAATGGTAAATTTGCATAAATTTGCAATATGTTCATCATTGCAAGCACATGCCGCACACAACTTTTCAATACACCTCTACACTTCTGGGGTTGGACATGATGCTTTCTTGATCTTGTTTCTCTTTACATCTTCTTTATGTATCTTTATGTCACAAGGAGCTTGTCAAATGGCTTTCCACCCTGCACCTCTTCATCATCATCACTATCCAGGTCTCCCAGATCAAGATCCCCAAGGTCGGCCTCGCCAAATCTGGAGCGGAAACATGACCAATTTGTTCATATCGTTTTGAAATTGTTCATGTTTTATCATGTTCAATCATATCGTCTCGAAAAAGAAAGGTTGCATTTTATAGCTAGAGAGGTTTGTATGCTACTATAGGAGGTAGGTGAGTTGCGGCAAATTGTTCGTCGTTTTGAGGGAGGGTGTTCGAATCCTAAACCACCATGGAACGTAAGGGCGGAGGTCGGTAATGGCTGTCGCTACTTCGGCTTCGCACATGAGAAGAAAGGTGGGAAACATGTAGATTCTGCTTACCACGCACCATGTTTTTACATGATGGTGACTCAACACTAAGCAATCGTCCTGTTTTATGCGATGTGTCATGGCACTTTTCTCCATAATTATGTGTCATGATGCTCAATGGTGCTGCATGAACATCATGATGGTTCACAGTCTTTGATGAAATGATTATGGTCATGACAAATTGCTTCACCAATATTCAGCCTGCTCACTTGAGTTTCAGGTGTTTTACTCTACTTGACCAGCCCCCGAAGCCATCCCTGCAAAGTTCTCCGAGTTGGCCTGGGCACTCGAATCCTCTGCAACTTCCTGAGTCAATCAATCAATCAATCAGGTGACTTGTATGGTTGGTGTTATATTCTGATACCACTTTACATCGTACCTACCACCTTCAGCCTCCCTGAAAATGTGCCTTCCTTGATAAAGCATGATATCTTTGTTTGCTCGACATGACCACCAGCCAAGCTTCACATAGCACTGGCTCCCAGGCTGACAGCAACAGAACGCACAAGCCGGCCACGCCGGGGCGGGGCACCTCAAGAGAGACCGTGCTAAAATGTGCCAATCCAAACCACGGAAACTTGACAAAAAAGCATTGCAATTTGGTGGTTCCAACCAGAACCATGTCAAATCAATGTAAAATACAAAAACTTTAAAATGAACATGTAACATGTTGAATAGGTTCAGAAATACTGATGATATACGGAGTGATTCGCTCATATTCAGTATAAAAAACCTCGGTATCTTTGAACAACAGCAAATCACAAACAAACAGAGAAGAATCACCTGCTGCAAACTCGGAATGCAAAAATTGCCCTCACTTTACTACTGCAATCTTTCTTTCGGGATGTCAATTGTCCAACTCGGTCCAAAATAGAAAAGTCCACTGTGAATATGACCCTTGCTTCCAATTCAGCCCACTCTGACCAAAAAGTGGCACTACCAGCGACACTGTCCATAGTTGAAGTGACGGAAAGAACGACACTAGCCTAGTAGCAAATTTCAATCTGAATATCCATTGATAGCAAGTAGATCAGATTATATCAGACATCGATCAAACCAAAAATGATCAAACATCGTGGTGGGAAAAAAGACAAAGCTTGCTCCCTCACTCATTTGAGGCTCCCAACGTGCATCTGTCCTTTGGTTGGAGGTCTCCCACTGGATGTCTCTTCAGAGGAAGGTCAGCTGCGGAAGTCTGAGATACAGAATCCCTGCTAAACAAGAGCAAATTGCTGGCCAGCCTTGGTGGACTGTCATTCCGACCACATTTCTCAAGGATGTCAGTACCATTTGTCCTATACAAGGGAGACTTCCAATCTGAAGAATGGCAACCCTCTGGCCGACAGAGCACCCTTCCCTCTCACACTTGGTTAATAAGCACATTGTTGTTTGCACGTTTTTTCTCTGACGCAAATTTCAAATTCACATGCGACCATCTGCATCTTTCAGTCTGTACAGGCATCTGGTGATTGCAACCAAAGACGTCAAGAGGATAACAGACCCACGCAACATGGTTTGACCAGATCTGCGGGCTTCACTGGCGGAAACTCCGCGGAGAAACAGCAAGATTCACCAACTTTTTGATGAGTGTTTCCGTTCCAAAGCAGTCAGGGATCAACATGCTGTGATTGGCTTGGGACAGTGATCGGATCTGAGAGGTATCTGAGAGGTATCTGAGAAGGGTAGAAAAATTGACATCAAATCACAAACAAACACTGTCTCCAACAATTTTCTTGGCTGTCCAGTGCTCTTTTAAAAGATTCAGTGTCTCCAAGTAAGTTCTCATTTGGTAGAGAAAATACATCGCCCCTCAGCTTCCTAGCCCTGGAAAGTAACATGTGGCCTGAAACGAGCGTTTAAGCTCGAAACTCAGAACATGAAACACCCATCCTGTGACTGTAGACTCTAGAGCTGTGATGAGTCCCTACATTCGCAGGGATCTGGATCAGGCTTTGTTAAATAATCAAAATGTGACCTCCCAATGCATCAACACTGTGATGCACTTGGAGCGAATTATGGCCTGCAACGCACAAGGTATCAAAGGAAGTCAAATGCAACTTGCACTCGAGAAAGGACAATTTCAATCAAGGCAATAGACATC
Source organism: Breviolum minutum Mf 1.05b.01 (assembly GCA_000507305.1). NCBI lineage: Eukaryota > Dinophyceae > Suessiales > Symbiodiniaceae > Breviolum > Breviolum minutum. Next base: position 10,134 of record DF243736.1, on the reverse strand, counting down.
GATAGATAAATATCCCTTAAATGCCCTAAGTATCTTGTTTCATCCGTTTTCATCCTGTAACCTGCAAAAAATCCGGAACGCTCATCAACCCATTTGCAGAGTGAGGTTCCATACAATTTGAAGTTATACAAATAATATAAAGTTATATAAAGTTAATCAATCCCTGTACATAATTCTGGCAAATTCTGGATACCTCCACTTTCGTTGAAAAAAAACTGTTTGGCTCCACCGCCCACCTCAGCGCAATCAAGCCAGCTGAGGACAAGGAGCCCTAGCGAAACGATGGCAAGAACAGAGCATCTACTTTGATCATAGTTCATTTATGTGTGTGTGTGCATATATTACTTGTATATACACATGCACTTTCATGGGTCATTTGTGTCAGAGCATATATATACAGTGGTCAATAATCTAGACTCTTCAGGTTGACTTAAAAGGAATACACTATATAAAAGTATGCATGCCCTTCTGCGATTTACTGTAGTGATGCTGCCTCACTGTTGTACACATCTGTGTGCAAACCGACGGACTCCACGCCTGCGAGCCGCTTTTCAACATCTGCCGTTCAAACCTCAAACACTCATGGTCTGCTCACAGGTTCTCAAGAATATCCCATGACATATGCTGTAGTTGCCCTTGGCAATGGCAAGATAAAATTGAGATGTTATACCATTCTATGGATGTTTTCATTCACACTGCAAGTGAATGCAAGTGATGTGGAAGGAGATGGGGAACAGCCATCTGGTTTGTACCCCTTTCTCTTGACGAGGTCGGGTTGTGGTCCATTTTGTAACATTTTAAAATCGCTGACCCAATGCTCCTTGAAGGCTTCTGGAAAATCAACAGTCCAACAGTGGACTTTTTTGTGACATCAGTGTCATGATTAAAACATGGCAAATCTCCAGATGGGCAGGGCCCATAGGCCATCCATCTGTCTACGTGAAAAAGATTGTTGAAATCTGATCCATCAGAAGCATTCATAAGCCAGATCCACAACGTTCCACAAGAGATTCTCCTCAAACATATGCTGAACATCGAGAGCCATGGCCTGTACAATCAAATCACCTGTTTGAGGTCCCAAACCCTCCAGTAGAGACAGCCCGCCTGGTGCGAATGAACAGGGCTCCCCAAAGGTGATTGGGTCTACGGTAAAAGTGTTGGATAAATCAATACCTAGCAATGACTGATGACATAATTACCACTTAAGTTACAACTAAAATGATACAAGATAGTATGAGCACACCGAGTACACCCATATCACACCAGCAAAGACCCACACACTGCATGGATGAAAGAAGGTGGTGCCACCCACAAGCACCACCAGCACCCTACACTTGTGCATGGTGGCTTTCTAAGGATACATCACATCGCATCACATTACCCGTGTGCATTGCATAAGTACATGTTTCACATAATTGAACGCTTCCATACGCTTCCCGCAAAAGCACACCTCGATGCTGCTGCGGGGGAAGGAGCCCTACCACTGCGACTCCTCAGGATATTTTGGCAACAGAAACACCAAAATGGACTCACGAAGTTTCCGGAAATCTTTTCTCATGACGATCTTTGTATGAAAAATTGAGATGCAAAACATATCTAGTCTATTACATATTTGTCAAAGTATATATGTCAGAGATGATGAAACAGAAGAATAGCTGGCAAACCACTCGGAGAGGCAGTTAATTTTCAATTTTTGAATTCACATCATACAAGGACTTGTGGAAGACTCATGCCATCCACAAAACCAGAGTGAAACTCATTTCGCCCACTGGCCTTTCTTCTGGCCGTCGCCCAGGTGACCTCGGGTTTTTGGTGGACTGGTGTGTGTAATGAGCTTGCAATGTGAAGGCTTCAAAAGGCTTTCAGCAACTCTTCAGCAACTCATGATAATGAGCGCGTGAAATGCAGCGATCTTTTTGTTGGTTTGTCACTAAAAGTAAGCAGCAGGCTCGAAATTTGGCAGACCCAAACGCTCCTGGTGGCACACGCGACAAGCAGCATTTCTTCTTTTACTTGGAAGATCCTCACAAAGACTTCTACAAAGAGTACCCAAAGGTCCACCAAACTATGAAACAGCAAACCCCTTCCCAACGAGGAAACCAAAAAAAAAGGGTCAAAGCAGGGACAGTTTCAGCCCTGCGGTTGTCAAGCCTCCTTGGCTTTGGAGGACCGCCAGTTGACACCCTGAAGAAGCGGCGTGACGACCCGCGACTCGATCAAATGGATTCCTTGCAACGGGGTCCTGGAAGTCACCCATATTGATTGTGAACATGCTTGTAATTAATTGTGCTGAGCTCACTGATTTTTTATGCTAATTATATACCTTACGTGAATGATATGAATTGTTGATATGTGTTCATATTTTTTAAGGCCTGTTGACATGTTCCTAATATCTGGGAAATTCCTCAAACCCTGCGCCACACACCATATTTATCCAGCAGGCACCCCACCGTTGCAGCTCGGGTTGACTCGCCCTTGGAAGGTGACCTGCGGTCATGGCAAAAGCCACCCAACTCCAATCAGTCGCGGAACATCAACGAATCTTCCAAGGATTTCCAAGGTATTGTTACGGATGATTTCTCACACCTTAACATTCGCGGTCACCCTTAGGGCATTAGAAAACGATTGACACTTTAGTTGATGCAAGTTGGGGAGGCCAGTTTCATCTGGACAAAAGTTCTGAATCTACTAGACTCTACGCCAAAGTAGATGGGAGGCCGAGATTTCTTGGATTTGCTGCTTGTGGCAGCTGGTTTGTGTTAAAGGAGGGTCTACTTGGAATCCTTACCGACATGTGAGGATGTTGTCTCATCCGCAATGTCGAAAAAAGTACTTGATACATATTGATACTTTGGAATACTTTGGAACCATCGAGAGTTTCAACTTGTTTGAAAGATCAACGTTTCAAATGCCTTACCCGCGGCCCCCGTTGTGTTTTTTCGCGTCATGGTCACACCAGCTTCTTCTTGTTCCGTCGCGGGGGCTTGCGCTGCTTGCGCTTCCGTTTGGGATATGGCATTGAGGGCAACGAGCTGGACTGCGTTTGCAAGGCTCGTAGGAAGGCACGACAGGAGTTGACGGCACTGTCATAGCTGGAAGCATCCGGCTCAATGCCCTGGGCTTTCATCTCATCCTCAAGGACTCATGGGTTTGGGTGGTTTGACTTCCTCATAACAGACTGTTTTGGAGGTTTGAAGATCCTTCCACCCTTGAGGCTCTTGCAGACTTGGAGGTCAGTCTTTCATCGAAGGGACTCATCTGGAATCTGTATATAGTCTGGCCGGAACCTAATCTGCCTTAGAATCTCTTAGAGTCATAGAGTCTTACATGAGCTGTGTTGAAAACCTCGTGGGAATCTATTCTAATCACATGGTCTTTCGCCAAAACCTTTCGCCACTCTTTCGCGAACCTAGTCTTTTCTTTCGCGGGGATGAATTTTACAAAAACCTCTTTCGCGAGCTTTCGCGGCGGACGGTGCCATTTGAAGAAGAAATCTTTACAATTTGAAGAAGAAAGAATTTGCCTATAGAATGCGCGCAAGGCGACCGACCAGCGCGATGCCCAAGCCATTTCTTTGCTGTGAACGAGCCTTCTGCTGTTCCATGGTGGTGATGTGACCTGTTTTGATGTCATGAAGTTGCTTGCGGCGTGAGATGAAGTAATCTGCTTCGTTGTGAGGTGACATGGGGTGAGCTACTGTGGCTAGTTGCGACGTGGGGCTTGGTTTAGGTACCTCAGCTTTCGCGAAGCTTTCGCGCAGCTTTCGCGACACTTTCGCGGATTTCGGGTGATATTTCCGAATTCGGATTTGGAAATAGCAATATTGTCACTACCCTGGAAACACAAGCCGTAAAATGTATGTATTCGCTCATGCTGCAAACGTGTTAGTGTGCATAGATGCATTTACACAACATGTATATTAAAATTTACTTTACGACATAATATATTCAACGTTGCTTTCGCGAGCTTTCGCGAGATAATATTATTACAAACTCTTTCGCAAATCTTTCGCGGCCAGCATTTTAGCTTTCGCGGAGACATCAGACATTAACTCCCTTACTACTCAATACATGAGTGGTTTTCATCGCTGCTCACATGGCATTGCCATGGCGAGTGCTGCCGCAAAAGCATGGTCAGCATATTTAAATATGTTGAAATTGTTCCTGGCTAGGGCATGTTATCGTTGTTCTGTTCTGTTACATTCTATGATTGATCATCATTGATAGATCACTGTGTTTTCCTTTATCCTGCAGGTCCTATCCTGTTTCCTACCCATACCCGCTCGTACCAGAACCATCACGCACAGCTCCGTACCAATGTCTACCACGCGTCCAAAAGCCACATCGCTTGCAATGGTTCGCCACCTCGATCACATGCGACCAGTGCAGCACGGTAGGCACTGAGATCAGCAGCTACAGGCATCTTGCGAAGATCATCCAGCAATGTCAGGGCAGGCTGCCAGCGAGAAGCTTTCTGACATGCCTCTCGTTCGAAATCGGCAAGGCCATGTCAAGGAGAGATGGAAGCACCATGTTGATCAAGCGTAATTCATAAAATACTCTGACATCATTCCATTTGAATACAATTTGTCCGTCATGTGCCTCGCTGTGGTATAATATGGTCGTATGGTGTACGTATATATGTAGGTACAGGTACAATGCAATTAACATTCATAATTGGTTCATATTACCATATCATACATTATCATACCATATCATACCCATGGGGACCCATTACCCATCCTTACCTTCTCCAACGGAACCACTGGGGAATGGATGGATCCCTACCTCGATGGCCGCGCCCACAGCGGAGGAGTAGGTCGCTACATCGGCACCGCTGTCACGAAGCCCATCCAAGAGCTCCAAGGCCCAACTCCACGTTCGACCCTTGGGAGTTTGCCCCTCCTGTTTTTCACCAGCCAATAACCAAGACAAAAGATGGGAAAAGATGGGAAAAGATGGGAAAAAGGTGCAAGAGAAAATATCACCTGTAAGGAATATTGATGTGATGTATGTGAATATATTGATGTGCTGGATATGATTTAAAATTCACGTGATAAAGAGTCCAAACATTCCAATTTGATGCTACTCTTTGGAGTCGCCTGCCACTGCCAAGCCAAATGCTTAATATGCAGCTTGTGCAAGAAAGCAGAGAGCCAACTGGGCTTGGGGCCCAGCAAGCCGTAGAAGGCTTCCTCAGCAAGAAGTTCATGGTAGTTGGTGGATGGCCTAACTACGTGTTTTCTGGAGAAAAGTGCTCAAATGAAATTTCTTGACAATCACACCAAGCATCTGCACTGCCATTGAAGAAAGTGAGTTGCACCTTGTCTTCTGCGGCCACGATTGGCTGAATCGCGTCTTCGAGAGACATCCCGTGAACCTCAAACAGAATCCAAGAAAGTAGTCAGGAAAGGCATGAGCGTGGGTAAAAAAGATTGCACGTTTTTTGGCATGGATTTCTAGAAGATGTTTGCCGTGGTGGGGAAAATTAAGTTTGTCCCAAGGAGCAGACTTGGAGAACATCCCTACGGTCATTACGTACAATTCCATACGAACACACCAGACAAATTGCTCTAACATGCTGTAACCTTACCGGAACATCACTTCATCAAATTCAAAGCTTCAATGCCAAAGGCACCGGAACACCACCAGCTGCAAGCAGCTGAATACCTGGCTGAAGACCAACTCCTTAGTTCCAACTTCTCTTTGGATCGAAGCTGGTGCAATCCAGTTGGATCAGAGCAGGTTGATCCATCTCAAGGTTTAGGCCAGGCATATCGAACCCTAAGGGATGAGAGATATACCCATGAGTCACCCAAGTTATCCAGATTGCAGAGGCCTCAGACTTCAAACAGTATGCCAAGTGGATATTAGATATTTCTTAAAATGGTGGTACTCCTAAATGAATGTCCTTGATTTCCCATTTTCATATTATATGCTCATTCAAAAGGACTTGCCATGAATTGCCTTGGAGGTTACCCCTGCCCTGGACACACTCGTCAAGTTGATCTGAGGAACTTTCTGCTTTGGAGCCGTCTTCAAGTGCCACAACCGACACTCCACCACCCAGGTCTCTGGGATTTTCCTCCACCGTCAGACCCAGCCTTGGTCTCAAAATGTCTTCCATCCACACATGCGCACGTTTTGACTTGCATAATCGTGGCCTGATCAATGTCTCAGATCCCTCTAAGTCATCTGTAGGTGCCACAAAGTTGGCTACAGTTTTTCACCAGTGCTGACCAATTGCGGTTTTCTCAGCGTGACGGTGAGGTAGTTGCTCTCGTTCATGGTATCTACAACCTCAGTGCGTTCTGTTTGAAATGACGAGTTACACAAACAATTTTCGGAGGAGTCTATGTATGTATCTATCGCGTATTGCGTCCGTGTCCATCTATGTATTTATCTACCTGTTTATATGACAGTCTTGCGGGGCTCTTTCATAATGTACAGCCTTCATCAGCCTTCAACCAAAATCTTCAAATTCAAAAGGTCGGATACGCTGGTGAATCGATCTGTCCGGACAGATTGATTATGAATCATTATCAAAAAAATGTTCTACCAGGATATGCCAGGATGCTGAATCTGTGTTCAACAGCGGTGCAATCAAATCAGACCACATCTCCTCTGACTCCAACTCCTCGTCTTCCTCAGAACTTCACGACGTGGGACATACGTGCCGTAGATGCTGAAGGGAAAACTCAGCAACTGCGGTCACTAGGTTTAACGGTGCCGGCCATACAAAAGGATCTCATAGGATCTCCAAGATCTCACCTTTCAAACACCTCTGATACAGTCCCACTTTTCATGGCGTTCCAAGGAACTAGTGGCATCCTTTCAATTCAAATCTCCGACTAGGAAGGTCTGTTTTCAAATCTCTTAAAACATGACAACTCCCCATATGGGAACATCTGCTTGCGTCTTTGTGTGGATGCAGGTCAAGCATCCTGGAAGAGGAACGATAAGGGAGAATCAAGCTTCTCCACCTGAGCCATCAGGTGCATCGTTCGAAATCATTCCTTGTGTTTCACAGCTTGGATGTACTGTGGCTATGCTATGCTATCCCATGCTTATTGTATGCTTATAGGTCCCGAGGTCCATCACAACATACTGCAACCATCTTGGACTCATGGTGTTTCCCCAACAGCAAAAGCTTTGGGTATTCAGCCATAATAAAGCTTTCGGGGCAGAATTGCTTTCAGACTCTCTATGGCTCTCTGGGGCAGATCCGTCTTGGACTGCCAAAAGGTTCCGCGATAGCCATGGTGAAGGTCTTGGGGCAAAACGACACGTACGTGTTCTGGGTTTTTTCCTTAAATGGCTTTCGCCTCCCGAAAGGCTTTTTGGAGTGTTCCCCAAACTGTCCTGCACATTCGTCTCAGCAGAGTCTCCCGCGGTTCTTGGGTAAATGGCTGTTGCTTCAGAAGAGGTTCTGTGGAGGATTCCCCCAACCATTCTCTACATCATTGGTCTCCCAAATAGCTGTTGCTTCACAAAAAAATCTTTGGAGAGTTCCGCCAACTGCGTCACATTTATCTCGCAGCCTCCTCCTGGGGGCAAAGCTGCGTGAATTGTTGACATGTCTCAACCATACAAATCGAGTCCACAGAAAACGACCCATCATGTCGTTGCTGTTGGGGTATTCTTTGGGATTATTCCATCACTTAATTCGAATCAATTCCCAAAATTCTCACAATTCGTCAGTTGCCTCAATTCAAAAACGAGGCACACTTTTGATAAGGCTTGAAACTGGCGTTTCAAACTCCCGGTCTTCATCTTCAGGAACCTCAGGTAGATGAGCGACAGTTGACACATTGCGGGATGACCTGAGATTGCATTGCTATGTTACCGGGATTTCACGAAGCATTCAATTCAAACCGCTACTATATAGAGTTGGTATATAATTTTTAATACATATTACATGCTTACAGTTCATATTGCAAATTATGTGCAGTCAGATATTTACTGCAATATATAATTGGCTTAAAATATACAAATCAAATACAGTCACCTGTTGGTGTCTGCCCAGGCACAAAGTGAAGTAGCTTGAGCAAACAAACACTGGTGTTCTTGACTTGGCACATATCAGTTCCGTTTCCGAGGAATCAGCAACATCTTCAAATGTTTTCGGTCTCCGTGGCATATAGGGTAATTACCATTGAGGCATGGGTTCTTTTTGGTAACGTGCACGGGTGCCTGCGCCCCAAACGGAACAAACTGAAGCAGAACAAGAAACCAAGGTTTCAACATTGGGTTTGATGAAGGTGTCCTCCACATAATTCTTGAGTTGATCCAAAGGCGTCTCCAATTCTCTATCCTCATCTTCTCGAACCCACCTGAGTCTCAAAAGGAAAAACAGCCGACTTCCCATGGTTCAACTGTTGGAGGCACAGGGTTGGTGTTGGTAGTGTGTCTAGTTGAGTTCTTCTGCATCCTAAAAGTATGCAAAAGTGTCGAGGAATTCTTTTGTGATGAGAACGGTAAATTAAAACAAAAATGCACCATGTATTATGTGAAGTATTGTTTTTTTAACTGGTTTCAACCTAAAAAAGATTGCGTCGCTTTGTTTATCATTATATCTACAACAAACATCGACAAACTTCCAACATCCATCAACTCCATCGTTTTTCCACACCTTTCGGTGGGCTTTGGTGGTAGAAGACCCGCTGCTTGGAGCAAACTTCGAACGTCGGGTCCACCTGGCTGCCATCGCCTCCCGTCGTTCGGCTCGTTCGCCTCGTTCGCATGGCGCGTCACCGGACACCGAAACGGCCTCCCCGTGGTTTCCGAAGCTTTGGGATGCCAGGAGCCCGTCCTTAGTTGATGTGAGAAGATTGGAGATGAAGTGGTGACTAGTCATATTAATCCTAATATTTAATCATATCTATTGGCATTTAAACCGACCAAAAATACTGTACATGAAGAATATGATGCTAACGGACAAACAAGTGAGAATAATGAACATCACAAGGGTTCAAAAGAGCCCACATATATGATACCAGTCGGACTTGATGTTTGAAGGTCTCTTACTATGGTCGCATGGCGATCTATGCTTGCTCCTGTAGCATCTTGCATTTAGACATACCAAACATACTATGACATACCATCATCCGTTTTTTTGTGGAGTCAGCTGGTCCAGCATTTTGGTTCAATGTAAAGATCCTATCTATCTATCTATCTATCTATCTATCTATCTATCTATCTATCTATCTATCTATCACCCTACCTCTAGCAAGTTACAATTATCAACTAAGTTGTTGTGATAGCCACGGACCCCTTGGGTAAAGCCCAACAAGCTTCAGAAGCGTCCACGGCAGCTGACCTACTAGCAGAGTGCATGTGCAGGCCACGAACGCTTGGAAGTGTGCTGTAGTGGGTCGGTGGGACGAAGGATGCTGCATGGCGGCAGGAAACCATAGCTACCCCTTCTTGTCAGGGGTGGCCCCTTGATTAAATTGCCTGCGTCATCAAACGAATGCATATCAAATTATGTCAAATTATCATTACATGAATTGACGTACTGTAATAACAAAAACATACATATATCATATAACTCACTAACTCCAACATGGAACATGCCATGACTGTAAAGTCATTGAGCTGACACAGGAGATGAAAACTTTGGGACGTGTGGGGCTCTTAGAAACATGATTTGCTGCAAGCTGCTTCAGCAGCATAGGCACATCAACCTCTCCCCTTCACTCCCACAATTCTTTCGAAGCCCCGAAGCTCTAGTAGGCAATAGTCTCTTCCCATTCATCCCCGAGGTCTTTCACGTCACATGAGAGCCCTAGTATCTAAATTAGATAGGTTTGACAAAATCTAACTCTCAAATCCGCCATTGATACAAAGTGTCCTTCATTACAAAATGATTACTGTAACCATAACAATCCCAACCGCTCACAAATCATTTACACAAATGGCTGCCCCGCTTTGCCTGCCTTGGAGGTCGTGGAGGTCGTCCATACATGGTGGCACGTTCAGAAGGCATTTCTCCAATGGCTGGAACACCTTAGCAGAGCGCAGGATATCTCTAAAGGCGTGAAAAATATGTAAACATTCCTTCTGAGAAGTATATATATGTACATAAATATGTGTATATATGTGTATATACATACCTATGTAAAATGGATGAGTA